>JADDOH010011033.1:0-81265 GCA_016648135.1 Agrypnia vestita | reverse complement strand
TTGAGTTATCAAAGGAGTTATATTACTGAGGCAGACCGTAATCCTTATCTCTTACATAGAAATAATCAGAAAATGGGCTGTCATATGTTATTCATTATTAATATTCCCTCATGATGGTATGAAACAAGTTTGGGTCAAGACTTTAAAATATTTAATAATTTAGTGGCTTTAAAAGCAGCGTGAGTCAAAACCTTACAAGCATAATATGCACCACAATTTAATTAAGTGTAAAAATTTGATGTTAAGACAGTTGAGAGCTTGCTTAGTGGATCAACAAGCAATTCAACTAGTTTTGTTTCGTAAGGGCATTCATTATGCCCCGCTAGTTTTGCTTCATACGACAGATTCCTATTCTCTCCGACATTCTATATTAAAGATTATAATGATAATAATTAACAAGCGCTGGCTAATGACTGCAAGAGTTACCCATCTACGGTGATAGTTGAGTAATATGTCTACCCGACTTTCACCAAACGTCTCACCTATTTGAATTACAAATTTCCAATTATAATGCCTTATCGTTACCTCACAAGGCCATAGGTAATTATAAGATTCTAGCTTACCCGCGCGGCTTCGCGTAGATTTTTAGTAATTTTTAGTCATATTTTATCAATGTGTGTATTAACCTTAACATCTAGATATATGTCGTCGCATACTTTTTTATATAACTTTTTGAGTTATACAACTTCTCTGGAGAAAGAATTTAAACATCTCTAACCACTAAGGGAGCGTTCGTAAAAAACGCATCGATCAACCATTTTTTCGTCGACTGCAGTAGTAAAATAGGTCGCCACGAAAAGCCCTTTTATATATAGCCTATGCCCACCCTGATAGTCCATTCAAAATGTTGGTGAAAGAATTTTTGAAATCGGATGAGTAGTTTTGGAGATTACTCCTACACCCAAAAATACAAACTTTACCTCTTTGATATAGATATTTATAAAACGGCAGGCGTCAGTGTCAATGAACATTGAATATCACATCATAAATTTGATACTGAGACATTTATCAAATGTTGTTGAATTCATATATATAACATTATTTCAATGTCAATCAGAGAACACTACGTTCCATGAACTATCAGTAGGGTTTTCAAATCTCATAGCATTAAATAATATTTTACCGTTATGTTTGTGCGTGTTATAATTCTTGCTACGTGGCACCGGCACCTACTGTAGACCAGTGAAAGGTCGGAGTGATGGCGTAGGTTTCTTTAAATAAGACATTCGTACTCAAGGTTCTGTTATTTTTTACACAAAGTATTTCACATAGAGATTCTACTTAAATATTCCACGTATTTCATGACTTGATCTAACAGTTGAGAATTGTTGTAAGTTACATTGCACGGAGAAAACTGATGCAATGCGTGTAGCTCGTTGCAGCAAGAAAGCAGGATTGGCTTTCTTTTGTACTGTGGATTAGTGATGGTACTTTAACCGGTGACACACTAACCGTTTTTTGAGATTGTATTGATGCTTGGTAATTAATTTTTCGCGATTCGACAGGCAAACGTCGGCACTGGACAACGGCTACATCTTAGGTACCAATCATTGGTACAGTTAGATACAAATCCCAAATACTGTACTGAAAATAACCAGTTAAAAAAACGGTTGGCTAAATCCAAGATAATGGTCCCATTGCAACGAAAATGATTATTTCACTATATTATTGAATGTGCTAATAACAAAATGAAAGATAATTTACGTTTAAAAATTAAGTATTAAATAAGATATTACACTTTAAAGTTTCGAAAAATGCACTGCATATTTTGACTTTTCATAGGCAGTATATGAGGTTAGGTTAGGTTATCAGGTTTGGTTTTTAGGTTTGGTTAGGTTAGGTTAGGTTAGGTTAGGTTATTAGGTTTGGTTAGGTTAGGTTGTTAGGTTTGGTTTGTTTAATTTAGATTACGATTATTTTAGTTAGATTAAATTAATAGTACATTAAATTATATAGTGAAATACTTATTTTCATTGTATGAACAACGGGACCATATTCTTGGATTATTCCAAAACGGTTTGATCAACACTATTGTGGATAGTTTCACATTTAAAATTAAAAATGCTAATTGAATCATCAGTCTGCAAGATAAAGGGCGTTCAACCTTCTCAACATTGATCTGATTTATGCATACCACTCTTTAATTTATAATTTTATTGCCTTCCACATTTTAATTTAACATTTTTAATGCTTTCCATCCTTTTATTGATAATTTTTTATGCTTTTCGTGCTTTATTTTTAATGTTTTCCAAGCTTTTGTTGATCATTTTTTACTGGGGAATGTTTTAATAACAACAATAATAGATAATTACTGAACCGCCATTAAGAAAAATTTCACCTTAAGGAGGCCTCAAAGTTATTGCAATGGCTAGGATTCAAATGCGGGCAGCCGATGCACTAACTTTTCAAAGATGTAAGACATCACGCATTTTTTAGGTCAAATCGGAATAATTATTTATTTATTTATTTAACATCCTTTAGGTCTTTTACTAATAATAAGGTAAGGCATCGCAATATTAAGCAATGACACAAGCTACAGTAGGTGTTAGTAGTATTATTATTATATAAAAGATGAAGATATTAATACTGACAACAAAACGATCAAACATTCCATTACGCAATACAACACTACCTTGGAATCGTCTAGAATGTTCTACAAGCCTCTTGCAATCTCTAGAACATGTTTCACAAAGGGTCTCAAAGGAATTTACATATAAAAGTGTCACGCAACGTGAGGTCATTCGTTCGTGACGGTTAACTCACGCGATACCACTAACAGAGCTAGCGCAATGTCACTAGATGTCGCGACAGAGAATAAAGAAAATTCTTACCGGGGCAAGAAGTGGAACATTGAATGAAGTTTACTAGAAGGTGATCAAAGCAATAGAACAGCGCAATAATAACTTGGTAACTCAATAATTTTGGAAACAATCTCGTTCTTATTTTTTGTAATCTTCATATAAATAGTAACCAACATTTTGCCATTTTTTGTTTCTCAAATTTATAAGCATATAATATTTAAAAATGTCCTTTTCAGTCAAGTGATCTTCGCGCGGTATATACACCTGAGTGTGTTCATACCTGTGTGTTATCTTTTAGTTATTGTGCTTATTATTTGTTTCACTCTAACTAATGCAGTGGGTAGCCCCATACCACACATGTAAATGAGGGAGACAGTTATACTGCGTTGCATTCGTCGCTTGTTTGGTAACGCGCTAGCATTAATTTTGGCATTAAGGACAAGAGACGTCTGGCGAAGCGGTTGGGTTGTGTTGCCCGTCACAAACATTTATTATCGTTTATATGAATATGATCTGGGGTATTTCGATACCCCGCTTTGGACCACCGTAGTTTTGGATGCTTAGTGACAAAAAGGTTAATGAATGGATGCAAAATCGTCTAGAATTTACATTTAATGGTGGAATCATCTACTGTGATGAGTGTGAAATTCAAAAAAATACACATGTCATTGACGCAACATATAAACTGTGATTTTGAGGTTTACTCACTGTATTCCGGGCCCAGCTCCTTCATGTCATAATACTTGTAGTCATTGCCTCCGATGGAGACATTCTTGAGAATGTGTTTAAACGGGTTGTTTGCTGAAAATTAAAAACAATAAAATTTAGTCATTAATTAAAAAAAAAAATGAAACGATCAATGAGAAAGACATTGCTTCGATATTCAAAAACAGTAAGAACTACACACAATCAAAGTCTTCCAAACACTCTTATAACAATTTAGAAAGAACTTGAATACACCTAACTATGCCGAAAACTCGGAGAACATTGGGTCTTTACTAATAAACGACGACATTGCACTGACACGGTCGTATTGACAAGCGAAACAAGACCATAGAAGTGAAACCAATGGCGATCCGGTACATATTAGATCAACCAGCAAAATAAATTATGACAGTACCTACTACGCATTCAATTTTTAAAACCTAGTTCAATATTGAAAATGAATTAGATGAATTAATCAGGAAGATATTGGTAACGCTATTCACCGGAAGGGAAAAGTTCCTGGTTCCAGTGACGTACAAACAAAAAAGGTTTGCATTATCAAAGATTCTGGGAAACACGTATCATAAAAAAATCCTTGTCTTATGAAAAGTTTTTATTGTTTTTGTATATCGGCATCAATACCACCAAAATATGAACTAATGTAAATTCGCTGGATTATAATTGATCGCCTTAAGATACACCTGAAATATTTTCTAAGGTGTAACAGAGCTAGCAGCAGAAACTTTGCCGGTAGATTGCTGCTTATTTTGTGATTCTAAAACGTTCAAGCAACCATGACCTAACATCAACAGTAAAGGAGATATGCAATATCAAAGTTTGCATTTTTTTTCAATATTTCTGACTTATTTTTTACAAAATGTTTTACTATCATTACAATAACTTATATCGATTATGAAAAATTCATTTGTTTCAACACAACTTAAATAAAATGATTAAAACCTTGTAAAAATAAACTTTTTTAATTTTTGTAAGGTTTTTATCATTTTATTCGACTTGTATTAAAGCGAATGAATTTTTCATAATCAATATGTAATTCATAATTTTTATGTATATTCTATATTATGTTATATCTATATTTTATGTATATTATATATATATTCATAATTTTTCATAATAGAAATGTGTTTGGTCAATTACATGTTTTTATTTATTTTCATAGATGGCGGTAGTGCAGCGCTATACATATTGCATGAAAACTTTGAATAAATATTTAAAAATAATCCAATAAATTACATAAAATTTGAGAATATAAATCATTAAGGGTAGTCATTGTTTTTTTCCATCGTGCACTGGTCAAATGAAATTGCGCATGCTTCCCCGGCATCTTATTTCCTATAACGCATTTCCTTCCTTTTTCACGAAATCACCGCCACAGATTGCGGGAAAGCGAGAAGAAAGATGGTACATATCAAAAATCAGGTTTGTTATTATTACATTTTTTACTTATTCATTTTTTTGTGCCTGCATTACCTGTTATCTGTCAAAAACCCCAAACTCAAATGTCATAATATCCAAACCTTCTTACCTACTGTAGAGCACACCTACAGAAAATATTTCAGGTTTGATACTCTAACTTAAGTCTGGCGGTCGCCGACTATTAGTCTATAGGGGATTTAATTATGTAAGAATAAATAAATCTCTCATAAATATATATATATATATATACCCCCGACTAAAGAGAGGGTTTAGTTCATTTACGTATTATAAAATAGACACGTTATTCCCATACTAGCCGGCTTTCATATGTAGCAAATGTTGAATTCAAAGAGAGAACAAATCACATAATCAAGTAATCACGTAAAAATCAAGTAATTTGAAGTCACGGTGACTAAAATAACATACTCATTCTTACAATAGTGTAGGATACTCTGTTCCTTTTTCACCAGGACTTTTATCGGCGCAGTTTTCGTAGTCGGCGTTTTGTTTTGGTCCGTTCGGTAATGAATGCAAGTAAGGCAATTACCTACTTTTTGACTTGTCACGATTTCACGCTTATAACGTATCTGCAGTTTATTATATCATTGGTTTAGTTCATCACTGTAAAATCTTATGTGGTTTTGTATTGAGGCCATTGTAATTCAGATGTAATGTGTACACAGTGTAGGAATTCAATTGAACTAACAAACGCTGCATTCATTTCATTTCAGCACAATTGAAGTGCAGAGATCGCACAATCTGCGTGTTTACATTGCAGGCCACACACCAATACAATAACCTTCATCTTCAATTAGAAAACAATCCAACAACGACGAAATAATTTTGTTTGTAAAAAAAAAACAATTGAAATACGCCTCATCACTCAAAAACATTTCAAAATTCATCTAAAGAATGCAGTTATTGCACAACGTCATTAAATACAATTAATTCTTGCCGCTCAGTCGTACATCATCGCAGATCTGATAGGGAAAATTAATGAAATATACATTTTATAAATTATCACAGGCGAATCATCGGCTCACCTGACATTTTAACCGCACGTACGCACGCGCTAGGACACTCGGAGCAATGCAAATTGTCAATTCAAAGTTCAAAGTGGCAATCGCCGTCGTTAGCCCCGCCGACCACGAACTTGACAACTTGACAAGTAGAATTATTTAGAAAAACTATAAAATAAGTTTGACGGACGAGTGTTGTAAGTCGACCAGAAAAATATTCCGCTTGTAATGTGTTATAGTAGGTAGGTACCAAATTTGAAACCGACAAAACTCACTTGACGATCTTATCAGCAACCCCGAGGAACATGATTTTGAGGAAGATCTCGAAGAAAATGGAGGGATAATATATATTTTTATTTTCACACCTCAACAGGCCAGGAGACCCAATTACAGAAGCGAAATACATCACAAAACACCCAGGCTTGAGTATATCACATAGATTAAAACTGTGACCTCACCGGGAATCAAACCCGGAACCCTCGGTGTGGGATGCCAGTGTCACACCCACAGCGCTACGAGGGCTGCCATTGAGCCAATATTAAGAAAGTAGCGAGAAAAGTTGGTGTACTGTACATGGCTCAACTGTACCGGCTGGAACGCTTCTAATGACGATACACGATAAAGGCGAAAACTATTGTACGAGAAGGCAAAGATCCTTAAAGGTTGTAATCAAATTATGATAATGATGAAAAACTATATAACCATCACGCCATTCCCCGCTTGGGTAAGCAGGTACGTAGAAAGCCACATTTTCTGTCCTAGATTATCCTGGTTCGTCCACTTTTGTATATCATCTCGGGCATCCTCATTGAGTGTTGAAGCTCAAAATAAGGCGGTTCTCCGATATTTAATCTGATCAAGTTAAGACTTTTGTTTGGACACCTTCTGTTCCTGTTTCCTCCAACAGTCGCACCTACATTTTCTTAACCATACTCATAAATTCCAGAATCGCAGTGAAACTTTATTTTTAGACCAATTCTATCCACTACTATAAGCTACTAAATTAAAGAAGAAGATTATTTATTATATTTATCAATTAATGCAAATGAAAATTTGTTTAAAATTGAACAAAAGTCTGTAAGTAAAACTAAGATATTTCAAAAACTAACAAAGTTACAGAATTTTAAATGTGCGTTTTGCATGAATAATTTTGTTTCGTTCGGTGGAGTCCCGTGACGTCATCTCTCGTACCCGGTGTACATCGTGGCTTGTGCTAAGCAGACGCCTGACGTCACATGCGAGTTGGAGGGCAATCGTTCCGCGCTGAAATACACTAACTTTAATTTTTTTTTCTCTGTTATTTATTGACAGATTTCAACAATTTTTTTTACCAATTTATTAGTTTTGGTTTATATTTTAGTTAAATGTTACAACATATTGTATTATTAGCACTATGAAACTTCTATTTTCCAATCTGTAGCATTCCTGAGGGTTACATCACCATTGGTTGCAAACTTCACCATATTCGTCTGTCTACTTGGTGATCTTCCGCGGGGACGAGTTCCTTCGATTCTGCGCTATACTACCAGCCTCTCCTTTGCATCCGTACGTATGTCTGAAGTATGTATTTCAATATGCTCAATGGAATATAGACGTCGCTCAGCATTTATTTAAGTATAAAAATTATAACGTTTTCAATCTTGATGATCATAGAAGATTATGCGGTCGCATTGAAAGCATTATAATAATTATAAACAACAATAATGAAAATAAAGTGTTATTATTATTTTTAGATATAATTTATTAATTTCTGGATTGGTGGAGCTGCTTGTTGTGTTTGTGGGATTATACTGCAAGACCACATCTCTAACATCACATCACCGTCTAGCTTGCTGCATTTTTATACGTGTATATTTACTTTGTAACTTTGTGTTATATAAACAAAATGATAAATTAAAAAAAAACTTTTTTCCCCGTACATGGGAAATTTTTTGCGAATTGCCACACTGAGATATTCAATGGCGCCACATTTGACCTCTGCACGAAGTCAATATTCTTCGCCTATTAAAATAAATTATAATATTTTGAATATCTCCTACACGGAAGTATTATGTGTGATATTCTAATTTTTCATAATTTTTGATATTACTGTATAGTTAGAAAAGAAAATAAGTAATCTTTTACCAAGAAAATTGTTCCAGTGGCGTATTAGCGGTTTAGGAATGGGGCCACCGAGGGTCACAAAAAGTTTTTTTTAATGAAAATAATGAATAACGCAGATTACCTTAGAGTACATCCTCACAAGTTTCGAAATAATATGGTCTCTGTAGTTTTTATATACTCTAAGCAGATGACTTTCAGTTTTTTTTTAAATACATCTCAATTACAGAGCATAAAATTGTAGGTACAGAGTTAAAATAAACCTCTTCTTTAGACGAGAGGAATGGGAAACAGTGGATGTATTTCCCCCTTCGGATATATTAAAGACACATTTATTTTTGCATAATTAAATCCCTTAGTGAACACAATGTATTTTTTACAATAGATTTGTAAATTTTTAAAAACTTCGTTTCAAACCGAGTCTTATTACATTCTGTTATGCTTTTGGAGTCTTTCTTCGTTTTCTTAATTCTCCTTCTCTATTGGATCATTTAATGACTCATCTATTGTAATAAATACGACACGAAGAGCAGATTTATCTTTTTTCATGCGAATTACCCAAATATTGGAATAATTATCAAATAATTGCCTTTTTGTGGAAGTTTTTCATTGTATTTGTTATATTCAGTACATACTTGCTTTTCTATTCATATGCTTTATAATTATGTCTACAATTTCATTGAATAGATCAAAAATTGACAATATTTATGCTTATTCTGAAATATTCAAATGGAGATGGGGATATAAAAAATTTCAAATTTTACCATCTGTGGGTTATTGAACGAAGTTTGAAATCCCGGTAATTAAAAAATTACGATAGGTATTGAAAAATCAAGAGGGAATTCTGGAAATATTAAATATTCCTTTTTTGTTTATCTCTTACAGTTATTAATTTTTAATTGGCTCCCTTACTCCCTTCATGAGTTTTAGAGTTTTCAGATGGAAAGAAGTTTTTATTTTATTATTTATTCGAATTGGAGCTTGCAATGCATTAAGATGTTTTACAAAGAAAAAAAAAGAAGCATTTGAATAATATCTGCTCCATAAATCTATTAATCGCTTACAATAATATCTATAAAATTACTTACTTGATGTTTTTAGTGTGTACATGTGTGTGAGCAAATTTGAATTATGTTATTTGACATGAAACCCTTAACCACCGTTAATTGAGTTCAGTTTGAAATATAAGATGTAATCCATCTAGGAAGATCTCCATGAATTACAACGTTTGATAGTTTAGTTATGAGTATATCATGGTTTACGCGATCAAACGATCGTGTCTATTTGGTGTCGATTATCCATATACTCACTAAGACAGCGAGTAAAAATAACTAGATTTGATACAACCGATAATGAAACCGTGTTGCGTAGAAGTGATTAATAGGAATAGAGATGGATATAATTGATCATTAACGATCTTTTCCAAAATTTTGAGAAAATAAACTCAAAGCAGGTAACTTTGAGATAGGTCTGTAATTTTTTATACCTATTGCCTTATTTATATATGTGCGATATTAATGCTGTGTTTCATTTTATAGGAAAAATGCCTTTTTTAAGTGATTTGTCAAACAAATCGAACACTGGTAGGTAGGTACCTACTAACAAAGTTTCAGCGCATTTGTTCACGAATATTCCTGGTAAGTCATCAATACCTGCACAATTTCTAGGATCCGCGTTACTAAGATATTTTAAAGTCATTTCTTTATTAATATTGATTGGGTTAATTACCTGAGTAGGTAGTCACAACATGTTCACAAATATGTGGTGTGGGAGATGTGGCATAAACTGATGGAAAATATTCCGAGAACAAGTTGGCAGATTCAGATGAGTTATTTGAAGTTTTCGTTTTATAAGTTGGAATGCCACCAGTATAAATTGGCGTGCGAGGGAGGGCGTCCCTGTCGCGAAACAGAAGTTGCCCGGCTGTAAATTTATTACACAATACATGTCATAATATACAGAGTGTCCGGTACATTGACAAATATATTTTATGATATTATAATATAAATTTGGTCGGGCAACACTAAAGAAACAAACCAATATGGCGGCCGCTCTGTCTAGAGTCTAGTCAGACGGTAATATTGGTCCATTATTCGCTTTTTCAGCTTCGCAAAACTTTAAAACTACATTGGCAATTGTTCTTGTACCACCTGCAAGGTGTTGCAAGACTGTTTTAGACGTAATTCAGTGTATATTGGAAATCACGATGTCACAGCTCACGCGCAAATACGAGATTGAACTGAATGACAGGGCGAGGGGTTACCACCGGGTGCGGGCTTTAGTTCCAAAGTCGCCGCACGCCAATTTACGTTGGGCAAGCTATACGGAATCAGGAATATTTTGCGATCTTCCTTGAGATTTTACTTAAGACCAAAATTTTTAGATATTTAACTCTACAAAGTCAATATATTCTTCTTTAGCTATTTTTTTTGTTTCTTTCGCAGAAATTCGTATGTCAAGCAGTCAAGTAAGAACACTAGCTTTGGAGTTTAGAGCAAACATGTAATTTTATAAAATTTACTGGGTGAGATGAAAAAATCATATTAAAATAATAAAAACACTTTATTTTGTATCAAACCACGATTTATTATTGTGCCAACCGGTTTCGCTTAAACTTAAGCTTCATCAGGGCAACTTAATAACTAAACAATAAATACAAAGAGTACACTTATATATACTTAACGAGGGAGTCAAAATATAAAATTACATAGAAAAAAGAGATACGAGCACGAATATATGAAAGAGACATAATATAAAATTACACGATAATGACAAAATATAGAGAGATAAGCATATGGATCAGAGAGAGACAAATTACAAACAAGTGGGATAACAATATACCAGTACTTATGAAAGAGAACATAATATAAAATTACACGATAATAAAAGATAGACAGACCAGCATATGCAATAGAAACAGCTAAATTATAACAAAAGATTGAACGCCAGGGGAGTGAAAAGGAAAGGTATATGAGAAATTAGCAGGATAAATTAATTACAGGAGAAATTAGCAGCAAACCACAAAGTTATTGCTTTCACCAAAGTATAAAAAAAATCATATGATTCAATTAAGCCACTGATATTTTAGATTTTCTGATCAATTCCCTGCTTGCCGACACACTCCCCTTGGTCGTCGCGGCAGAAGCCTTCCTGGCAGCGACACCCTGGCCTGCAGATGTGGCCCGCCGTGCTGGTGAGGGAACACGACGCTGGCGACTCCTGGACGCAGGCATCCAGACAGTCGCCAGGACACGCGATGTACTCCTCGCGAGGCCCGCATTGGAAGGGTTGGGCTAGAACAAAATAATAATATAGTTTTTAAGGGAGAATCAGAATACCTACCTGCGAAGCGCGAAAAAAGATAATTTTTGTATTTTTTTTTAAGAAAACCTTTATGAATTATGGGTACCGGTATCATTTCTACATTAAAGTACACACTTTTATAAATATGTCAATTTTTACTCCCTTTATATTAACTCGTGGCGTCTGCTTGCTTGCCGTCAACAAAAACTTTGGATCGATTTTTGACCCTTTTCCCGTGATCCAATCGAGCTGAAACTTTGCAAGCAGACTTGTGGCGACGATCAAGAAGATCTATCAAATTTTCATTAAAAAATTTAATATGTTTTTGGATTTTTTAAAATTTTAATGGTTTTTTCATAAAACTTACTAAGTTCTATGAAAATATTTCAACGCGTCTGGTAGACACGGAACCTGATTATAGTATAATTTTGGATTTTTGGAAATTTTTTATTACTCCTTTTCGTAGCGTCGCTCGACCGAAGCCCAACGCGTAGGTTAAGCGCCAAACCAGTTTCCACTAGTAAATGACAAAAGGAGTATAATAAAAACTTGGTTTTTATGGTTTACTTTTTTTTATTAAAAATATTCATAAAATAGTCTTGAAAACGATCAAATTACGAAATACTTCAAATTTCAAACTTGCAAAGTGAATGTGCAAGGTAAGTTCAAGGTTTAAGGTAGTGATGACGAACTACGACATGTGTACGAAAGGCGACACGTAATGACGTCGCAGGATGGTCGCAGGTGTCACACTTGGTCACACCGGCATTTACTAATGTCTACCACAGAAACGTTGTCGAAAACGAAAGTCGACGCCCAGAGATGTGACTTATCTAAGATAAAAGTATTTGAAATACAGATACCTACAATATGCAAAATACGTATTTTCACGTTGTATCTGAAATACTTTTTTGAATATTCGTCTTGTATCTTGTATTTAGATACATTATTTTGGTATCTTAGTAAATACTAAGATTGCTAAGATACTTTTTTCCAATGATGTACCTATAATGAGACCTCATCGAAGAAAAATGAGCGACAAAACGTTTGAAGAACTAGTTTTACTTAAATCTCAATTAAAACATTACAACGTCACATTTGCGCAATTAATGCGATTTATTCGTAAATAATTCTAGTAAAAAATAAACTTAGGTGCATTCAATAAAATGTGTTTTCTTGCAAAAAGATTTTATCTTTAAAAAGTATTTGGAAGATACGAATTTTGTATCTAGTATTTCAGATACCATTCCAGAAAGTTATTTGTATCTGATATTTGAAATAATTGATTTTGAAGTATCTTGTATTCCAGATACTTTGTACAGGGTATCTTGTACATCACTGTCGACGCCTTGTATATTTACTATGTTATCACGCATCTATATTTACTATGTTACAAACAACAGGGCCCACCGTGACAAACGCCAAACAGCCGCACACAAGTATAGATACGTATCCCGCCGCGGATGGTTAATCCGTAAAGCCTGATGAGTTATGTAAATCGTCAGTCAAGACCCAATACGAAATTTCGGTTATTTAACCGTTTTTCGTGAGATTTATCACACATCTTTTATTTCAAATATGATAGAATGAAATGGCACCACACACCGTAAGTTTTCGGTTTGAAAATTGAAGTTCTTGTAAAATATATTGCGTATAGTATGTACGCTCTCATCAGTTCAACCGAAATATTCTTCCTCTCAGAACATACACTCCCACATATAACCCGCCAAATATAGCACTCACGGCATTCCTTAACATGGACACATTGCTGGGAGCTGTTCCTCTTGTGGTTCCGCTTGCACCTGCACCCTGGTTGGCAGGATGCAGGCAGCACGCAGCTGAACAGGACTCCGATGGTGCGGCATCCCTCGGGAGGGCAGGGGCTGTAGCACTGCACCAGCTCCTGGTTCGCGCTCTCTTCACCGCACTCTAAAACATATCAAAAAAAGAGCGAGCCTCACAGTAGTCGCATGTGATGTGTACATTTGACATCTCACAATTAAAAAATATCAGTTGAGCAGCGACAGAAATTAACATCAAAATTTAAAAAAGGTAATACCTATATATTTGTTAATTAGTAAATACAAGTAAAGATAATGTATGTGCATTTGTATATTATTGAATTTTGCCGCACTAGGTAGGTACCGTATGCATCTACATACCATTTTGTTTAGAAATGTGTTGGTAGTGTGCCGCTATACATATCGTATGAAAACTTTCAATAAATATTTAAAAATAATCACATAAGTAAATTACATAAAATTTGAGAATGTAAATCATTAAGGGTAGTTATTGTTTACATTAATGTAAAAAAAAAGGATAGTTTCGAGGATATAAGCCAAAATATATCAAAGTTACAACATCCACACGCTTGACACCAGCCACGTAACATTTATACAAAATCAGAAAGGGTTAACTGTTGGAAGTGTGCGTCTTCGCTGTGATGGCACTTACTGGACATTGGTTTGTTTATAAACGATATTATTTTTCTAACGCGCGCGCACATTGGTCGAATAAAATTGCGCGCGCTTCCCCGGCGTCTTCTTTCCTGTTGCGCATTTCCGTCCTTTTTCACAAAATCACTGCCACAGATTGCAGGGAAGCGAGGGGAAAGATGTTACACATAAAAAAAATCCGTTTAGATTTTTCCAGGATTTTATTCTGTATTTACTAGGGTGTTTCAAAAGTGTATGAAAATTTTAATTATTTTTTTCGAGGCACCCTTTAATATGTTTTCATGTACCTAAAAACTTACATAGTATTTTTTTTAGATTTTCTAGAGGACTCTGAAATTATAGGGCTTACCTAAAAAAAAAAGTTGGTATTTAAAGTGTAATAAATTATTTTAAGCAAATTTTTAAGAAAATTTACTTACATTTCAGGTTAAGTCATGATTTGATTCATACGAATAAATTAACATTGAAAAAATAATATGATCAAAAGTAATAGTAATTATTCAAGATGACGTTAATGTGAAATTGTATAATCAATGGTTAACTGCCAAGAGGAAGGCCGGCGGCACACTAAGCGTATCTTTCGCCGCGTCTTTTCGGTCGCGTCAAATCCGCAAACGAATTTAGCAGTCACTTGCAATATTCCGTGGCGGATTCAGTCTGCAACCAACACGCGTGCGTACGCAGTGCGGACCAACCGTCGAATGGGGCGCGTTGCATTTAAAAATATGAGACGGGACGTCACCGATTTTACGTTGACGTAAGTTCCGCGGGCGGAGAACCGAACAGACGCCGAAGCGAGCGTTCTGCCAGAGGATCGACCGATGGTCCGCTCAGTGTGTTCGATAAGCGCATAATGTATGGAAATAAATGTAGCGGCGTTCTGCGACGTCAAAGACGCGATGGAAGACACGCGTAGTGTGGCGCCGGCCTAAATATTGCTTCAGATCGATGAAGAGCATTTTTTAAATTTCAACACCAGAGCAGACCCACCTACTAATCGAGTCGTTATGTTCAAATGGTGTTTTTGTATGTTAAAAATGGATTAAATATGTATATAATATTTTTTAATGTATTTCAAGAGTGCATTTATTAAGCCCAAAAAACCCTAATCTCATAAAAATAGTCTTTTTTCGAGCGCTCAATGTAGAATCATGCCTTAAACTTTTATTTATTCACGAATTTAACTGGGACACTGCTATTCTGTAATTCAAACTGTTTCGCTCACTCGAGAATATTCTACTTGTCTTTGGTTCACTTACTTCCCTATTTCTATCGCACAGATTCGCTACAAGACTATTACGCTTTTCTCTCACTGGCTGACTATATTCGCTCGGATCGTCCGTTCTTTATCCACGGTTTATCGCTGTCAAAAAATAACTGCCGCTTTGAAAAATGTGTATTTGAATGTACGTGTTTCAACATACTTCAAACTTTTATATTTTTAAATATTTTGAACCCTTCACTTAAGGGGTAATATTTAGAATTTGGATGACTTTTGACAAGGAGTATATTGAGTATATATTTTCAATGTTGAAAAAAATGCAAACTTTAATATTGCACATTTCCATAATTATTGATACTAAGATCACGGTTAGTTGAACATTTTCGACTCATCATCATGGCAGGAATCCATCTATAAAGTTTTTGCTACTAGCTACGAGACACCCTGTAGAGTATAGCATTCAAATTGATTAGATAAAACTGTGTGGTAGTAGATAGTACACAGTTTTTATATACATTTAAAATATATTACATTAACGTCTTGACATGGCTTGGCTCTACGAACCAAAAATATACTTATGACCTCTTTGGTATACTCAGAATAAAGGCACTTACCAGGCATCGCTGGGGAAGCCGACATCATCAAGGCATAGGAACCCAGCACTAAAATCAGCATAAAAACCTTCATGGTGACCTGCATCAACAGATATGTAGGACCGTTTTCATCTAGAACTTGAACTGGAGACTTCATATTAATTGTAGATATGCATATGGTATAGTAGGTATTGGGAGAAAAGGTAGGATGCAGTTTAAACATACAGCGTCACATGCAGTGATGTACAAGATACCCTATACAAAGTATCTGGAATACAAAATGCAAGATACTTTAAATTCAAGTATTTCAAAAACCAGATACAAATAACTTTCTGGAATGGTATCTGAAATACTGGATACAAATACGTATCTTCATTTTATTGAATGTAAGTTTATTTTTTTGCGTGAATTATTTACGAATAAATCGCGTCGATCGCGCAAATGTGACAAAATAAAATATTATCTATATTTTTAAGGTTTTAATTGTGAGAGTAAAACCAGTTCTTCGAACATTTTGTCACTCATTCTTCTTCGATGAGGTCTCATTATAGATACATCATTGGAAAAAAGTATCTTAGCAAACTTATTTACCTACAAAATACTAAGATACCAAAAGAATATATCTAAATTCAAGATACAAGATGAATATTCAAAAAAGTATTTCAGATGCAAGATGAAAATACGTAATTTGTATCTTGTAAGTACCTATCTGTATTTCAAATACTTGTAGTTTAGATAAGTCACATCTCTGGGATTTAATTACAATAATAATTAATTCAGGGCCGGTAGTATCAACTTGATTTATAGTAATAGTAAAAAATGTGGTCTTTAAAGTGGAAATCTGAAATTTTTCAACCATAATCAGTTAAATGGCAAAAAAAATCTGTAAAATTTCTCTAAAAAACGACCTGTCTTTGACACATTCAATGAAAAAGGACTGTAATAGTGTCACGATATTGTAGAAGCGGAAGGAATTGCACATAACCGAGGATTTAACAGCATTATACACCTTTTAAATAGCGAATTGGAAGTTGCTGGAAGGGTCTAGGATTGTCAACTGGATTCTGGAAGCATCGCGAGCGACATTGACTATAAAAGGAGATTGACCGGGTCACTGCGCACTTAAGTGAGGTAATTTAATCCCTCACCTCACACAATGATGAAAGAGCAAGGGGTCCTTTGTGACTCGGTACTCTGCTGGCCACGAGATAAAAGTAAAGTAAGCACTGCGCACTTAGTTATTGGCAATGAAGTTATTGCCTTGTAGTAACAGAATGCGAATCATAGACGCGAACGCGAATACACAGATAAAACAGTGTGAACAAGCGACAATAAATTTTACGAGCGATTTCAGTGTGGATCTAACCGGCCGGCGTAAAGTACCCATCGAAATCACGGCTTAAAAAAAATTGAACAGCCGGAGATAGGGCTCGAACCCCGGGCCAGCAACC
Organism: Agrypnia vestita; assembly: GCA_016648135.1. Lineage (NCBI taxonomy): Eukaryota > Metazoa > Arthropoda > Insecta > Trichoptera > Phryganeidae > Agrypnia > Agrypnia vestita. The sequence goes on along the minus strand of JADDOH010011033.1, from coordinate 64,178 downwards.
CCATACTGCCCGTTTAACGCATGTTGCTACCGCCGCTTCTCCGTGGACCGATAAAACTGTAAATATGTATATGCTAGGGCTAAGCAAATATGCGAACCATTTCATGTTCCACGCAGAACAATCGCAAGGGTAAAATATAAAAAAATAGTACCATAAACTGCAGCAGGTAAAATATAAAAAAAAAGTTCAAATATTTTGATTTGTCATGGGTGTCGGCTACAAATAAGTAAATAATTATTCTTAAGGAACCGGCATGTAAAAGTACCGCCATTTTTGATGGGTTACAGCTAGTAGAAGTATAATTTCAAAAATAAATATCGATAAAAGAAAAATTCTCTCACTTGCGCCAACCGGCCAACCGATAAAGCAACTACCAAACGGATTCCGCTACAGCGATGGAAAATAATAATGTCTAGCCACTAATTGTATAAACAAGTATTTTTAGGTGTCAATATCAATTCTGGACACTGTGCAGTGTCAGAATGATAAATAATATCGAATGTACCGTTTCTTGGAAATGTTAATTCTCGAAATTACAATTTTTATCTATACGTCTCTCTAGAGCGGTGTTTTTCAACCTATGGGTCGCAATAAAAGTACATCATTTTTAGTGAGAAGGCTGTACCTGTTTTTAATAAATATTCAAACTGTGGCTGTATTTTTGAGTCGTTAACGATCAAATAATTTTCTAATTGAAGCCTTTTTCTCTTCTTAGTTTTTATATTTACCGTTGAAGAGAACGTTAGTTCGCATAGGTAGGAAGTGGCGAATGGCACATACAATTTAAAAGCTTCTCTTGCCAGCTCTGGATACTGTTCTCTTCAACCAGAAAATGTCAATTGATTGCAAATTTTAAGCATTTTTCATGCCTTCAGCAGCTAAATCTATAAAAAAATTATTTCATCTTCGTGGATAACAAATTGGCCAGTTGTAGGTACTGACATATACAGAAAATGATTTGTTTATCCTTGTTTACCCATTGGCAGCTTCAAAATCCAGTTTTAATGTCACGGGAAGGACTATAGATGTCTCTAGCATGATCCATTCGAATATAATACGAAATTTAGAACATATTTATATGGGTAGGGTATAAAAGCAAATATATATCCAATATCCAAAAAAAATTAATGCAGTCATCGAGGTTTACTAATTTATAATGCACTGAATTCGTGATTTTATAGGAAACGTAGCCTATAAATTTATAGGAAACATGATTTTGTAAGAGACAGATATACAAAATCTGAAATTCATTACATTTTAAATAAGTAATCCTCGGTGACTGCATTCAAAACATTTTTTTAGTTTTTTTGATATTGCTGCCTTTGTTTTTATACTCCCCATATAAACAATATTAAAGTGATTACCAATAACTGGCGCAATCATCCGGCGACATTGTCAATATTGTTTTCCTCAACAGTTCTTAGAACTGGAGGGAGTTAATTATAACTACGTAATTATTCTTATTAAATCACCTCGTGTCATTGTGATGTAATTCGCTTCTGCAATTGGGCCTCCTGACCTGTTGAAGCGTAAAAAAAAGAAGTAGGCATGATAAATTTATTGATGTGTTAACATCTTTCTTCTCGCTTTGCCGCAATATGTGGCAGTGATTTCTTGAAAATGCGTAACAGGAAATAAGACACCAGGGAAAAAATCATCGTTTATAAACAAATCAATGTCCAGCAAGTGTCATCACAGCGAAGACGCACACTTCCAACAGCTAACGCTTCTAATTTTGTATATATGCTACGTGACTGGTGTCAAACGTGTGGATGTTGTTACTTTGATATATTTTGGCTTAGATTCTCGAAACTATCCAATATGTATGGCGGCACACTACGAAAATAAACGTATAATTGACCAAACACATTTCTAAAGAAAATGCAAATGTAGATATACCTACGGTATCTACTTAGTGCGGCAAAATTCAATGATAAATAAGTGCATATCCATTTTCTTTACTTGAATTTACTAATTAAGATATATAGGTATGTATTAGCTTTTTTAAATTTTGATGTTACTCTGTTGTTGCTCTATTGATATTTTTATTATATCATATGCGGCTACTGTAAGGCTCGCTCGTTTTATTTTACATAATAAATTAATAAACTAATAAAATAAAGATAATAAAAAATAAAAGGATATATATTTATTTGTTAACGATCTTCAATAGCTTTTTTTTAATAGATTTGCAAACACGGAATACCTACGTGTCGCATCAATATTCATACTATTCTCAAATTAAACTAAAAGCCTATGCCACGAAAATAGGACTAACTTACTGGTGTGCTGGAATGAGATTCGAACCATCGACCACCAGATCACTAGGTGAACGTTATAATCAATTAACCAACACAACTTCAAAGTCTAAAAATTCTCTCTAGGAATTATCATGTTGCAAGAATCTAAAGAGTGCAGAAAAAGTTTCTGCTTATTATATCGTACAGAGCCGGCCAACACAGTAATCTTCACAGCTCTACAAAGATCATCTTGCCTTACCTATTCAGAATGTCTAAACTGGAGTCCTGACGGGAAATATCTGATCTTGCAGTACTGCATAAGATTTTCAGTGGAGCTATTGATTCTCTAACTTTATCTGATGTGTGCATCCTGTGTTTTAATGTCTACGTACGTGATGGCGCAACATTACTTTTTGTGACGAATGTGCGGACGCTTGGATGAGTGAGAGGCAAGCGTGCAAGCGAGACGCGTAGATGGCGCCCGTGCTGTTGCGCCGCACCGGGCAGAACGAGATTCACCGGGGTCCGAATCAGTTGTACATATTATATCATAAAGTAGTGTCTCCAATAAATGTTGTTACCTACGTAACGTGTATTACTCGAAGAACCCGATTATTCCCAAGTGCGTAGGCCGAGTTATATTGCCTACGCACGCAAGAACATCACATTGGCGCAGCCGACGGACATATTTTTTTCGACAAGGTCGGAAAAAAATATATTGAAGAATCTACAGGGAGACGACTACGGACAGCGACCGAGAAGAAAGTATTGTTGCAAGGTCGAATACTTGGAGGAGCATCGTCTTCAGCGGAGCTGAAGAAGAAAGAAGAGGACCCAGGGTGCCGAGGAGGCGACCCAAGAGAGGCGGACGGCTCATCTTCAAGGAGGAGTGGCGGCAGTTCGGCAAGGGCAGACTGTGCAGCGAAGGGCGCAGCAGGCAGCCAAGCAGGAGGATCGGCGGAGGGCAACGCAGAGGACTTTAGCCGAGGACTACCAAGGACGCAGGTGGAGAGGATCCTGACTCCAGGAGCAGGAAAGTTAAGTACTTTTTGTTCTCTTTGTCTGGGGGTAGTGATTTTTTTTTTAGAGGCATGGAGCAGAAGGCGCTCACGTTCAGCCACCTGAACGATGCCTGGAAGGTATAAGGTTCGATTCGAACAATACCTTGTTGCTAATGATGAGGGTAAATGGTCAGATACAAAAAAAAGAGCTATTTTTCTAACATCATTGGCCGAAGAAACTTTCATTTTGTTGCAAAATTTATGTGTACCGAAGAAAATTACGGATGTTAAGATTGATGTATTGTGGGAATTAGGGATGGGTCGTCGACGTATTTACCGTCGACAAAACGAGACCGTCCACGTCCATCCATCGACGAGACGATCAACTAGTTGAATTCGTCAACTAGTTGACGCGTCAACTTCGTTACGCGGACGTTCTATCTAAACATCGGGACGATGGTCAACTGTCTACGGTTCAACGCGACGCTTCTCGACGGCTCAATCGTTGGCTATTTTTATGACGTTAATTTTTAAAATTTAAAGAAGTTCGAAGGAATATAGTTTCGGGGAAAGTAAAACCGCTACTTGTGCTTATATGTAAAAAGAAATATTTTATTATTTATTTGTTTACGCACATTATAGGCTTTTACATATTGTTTTATATACTTCTTTCTATATATAACAAAGAAAGAAGTTGGTATGAACAGCAATATCAGGTGTTAGCAGTAAAATATAAATATAAACTACATATATAAGCAGTGAAAGTATTGGGTATAAGCATTAAAATGTGAGTAAATAAAATGGAAGGAAACAATGATTTTGCGTAAGAAAGGCACCAGTTATGAGGTGCGGTAAAAAATACTTTACATTTATTTATTATCTATAAATTTATAAATAAATACATAATTTAAAAATACTTTACATTTGAGATGTTATATAGAAATTAATACATCTTTCAAAGTCAGGCTTTCACTTTGTGGTGACATTATTAATAAATAAATATATCTGTATTATTTGTCAACTTAAGTTTAAGGCTCAATCCGAGAAAAGGAACATTGTTCCCGAAACATGTAAAAAACCAATAAAAAGTGGTGTAAACAAAATTATAATAGATTTATTTTTTTTATGTATAAAGTTGAAAATAGGGAATTTTTAATAAAAATTAATTAAACCTAAATTCAAGATTATATTACATATATAATAATTAATGTTGGACTCCTGAATAAGGATCATAGTTAGGTATAGAAAATTTTATTCCCTACAAGTTTGTTTATCATTTATATGCTAAAGTTGAAAAGTAAGGAAATAACACAATAATTAAATTTTTGCATCCCTTTTCAGGTAGATATAAGAAGTCGAGATCGATCGAATAAAATATTGATTTTAGAAAAATATCTAGCCGGCCTGTTAATTAATAATAGTTCAATAAAAAATAAAATAATTAAACAGAATTGTTTTATTTTATACAGGGTAAAATTGGGAATTCACCGAATCGTCGCACGTGACATCACAAAAAATCAAGTAAAAAAATAATAGATAATAGTTAAGCCTATCTCGCCCTACGCATGTATTCAAATTTCAAATCTCTAGTCATAGTTCGTGTACACAGATCTGCACTCTATGGTAGTGTACTTTAGTAGTGTACTCTATGGTAGTGTATGACGTCTATGGCATCTACAAGTCGACAGCGAGAGATGAGAGAGAAATAAACAGAGACGTTTTGTCTTGCTCTCGCTCGTTGCTTTGCATTGCGTTCTCGAATCGTCCACCGACCACGGCGTCCGCTGTCCACCGTCTACGAATTCAACTAGTCCATGCGATAAACGTAAACGGTCGACGCGTCGATGCAACGTCAACGGTTGATTTCAACTAGTCCGTCCATTCAACGCCCATCCCTAGTGGGAATACTTAGATTCCTATTGTAACGAGAGCATTTCTATTTTTCATGAAAGAGAAGTTTTTTCGCGGCAAAACAATTTGAACATGAAAGTGTAAGAGATTTCGTTGTAAGGTTAAAAAAATTGGGCAATTCATGCCAATTTGGGAAAAGATTAGATGACACGTTAAAAGATATTTTTGTTACTGGAATTTGGAATAGTAAACTTAAAGAAAAGTTATATTTAGAATCGGAAGACAAATCATTTTCTCATATGGAAGGGATTGCATATACCTTTGAATCTGTTAGTTTAAAAATGGAAAAATATATCGATAAACGAGAATCTTGTTATGTAGGTAAATCGCAGTTTATACCAAAACCGAAAGGTAGCAGTACAACCACAAAATCTTCGGGTAGGTTTGAAAAAAATTTTACGTCTTCATATAAAGATCAGAAGTCAACTATACCTACAGGTAACGTGGGTTGTTATTGCTGCGGAAGTAATTACCATATAAGGAGGTTTTGTAAGTTTAAACATTCTATTTGTAAATTATGTAACGTGTCGGGACACCTCGAGAAGGTATGTAGGAATAAGGAACAAAAAAAAGTTCAAGTCATTTATAAATACATAGGTAGTTCGATAAATACGGCGTCAGGTAATAATTCTAGTAAACCGATTATGATCCAATTGTATATCGGTAGTAAACAATTGAATTGCATGGTTGATACAGGATCGAGTGTAAACGTATTACCTAAAAGGGTCTACGATGAAATTTTTTATAATTTTCCGTTGCTATCTACTGATATGAAATTGCATAGCTATGATAATACAAATTTTGTTTTATGTGGTAAATTGTTTTTAAACGTGTTGTTTCAACATATCGGTCAACAGGTGGAATTCGTAGTAATTGAAAAAGGGTCAATGACCTTAGTTGGTAGACCGTTCATGGAACAGTTTGATATTCAAGTATCAGGAATTAACACTTTAAGTGAAACGGTGGACTCGTATATTAATTTATTAAATGACAGTGAAGTATTACGATTGGATGTACGAACAATTAGTGAATATACATGTAATGATACGGTGTTACAACAAGTTTTAGACTTTTCGAGAACAAAATGGCCGGATAAAGTAAACAAAGAAGATGACATTTGGCATTTTTGGTTAAAAAGGTGGGAATTGTCGATCAGTGATAATTGTATTTTTTGGAAACATAGATTAATCATACCTACAGAATTACGTAAACAAGTATTAGATATGCTTCACAGAGCTCATTTGGGATCGGGAAAAACAAAAGGGTTAGCGCGTGGTTATGTATACTGGCCAAGAATAGATAAAGATATTGAGAATCTTGTGGCGGCGTGTGACATATGTTCCAGAATAGGTTCTGGTCCACCGAAGGATAACCTTCACAGTTGGCCTTTACAAGAAAATGTGTGGTCACGTATTCACATTGATTTTTTTGGACCTGTAGCAGGGAAATGTTTTTTAGTTTTTTGTGATGCGACTTCAAAATGGCTCGAATGTTTAGAAATGCCAAGAATAAACACGGTATGCACTATCGCGGCGTTAAAAAAATTATTTACGCAATTCGGAGACGTGCAAGTCATTGTTTCGGATAACGGAACGGCGTTTATGTCAAACGAGTTCCAAAATTTTTGCCAGGAACGGGGAATAAAGCATTTGACATCGACACAAAATACAGTTAAAACGTGTAAAAATTTTTTGAAGAAAATAACATTCGGTAACAAGTTTCCGTCAGATTACGCGGATAAATTGGATAAATTTTTGATAGATTATAGAAATTCGCCACATAGTTCGTCAGGCTTGGAACCTGCGGTATTAATGTTTGGTAGAAGATTACGTACAACGTTCGACATGTTCATACCCATAGAAAAAGCGTGCAGTTCGAGAAAAGTGAACAAAGAAACGGTTAAGTGTTTAGAAAAAAGTCAGGACAGGCAATCTTTTTATTTTGGGGGGAGAAGGAGGAAATATTTGGATATTGAACAAAAATGTTTTGTTAAAGATTTCAGAGCAGTAAATAAGATTACATGGGTTCCAGGGAAAATTATAAAGAAAGTGGGGAATTCCATTTATTTGGTCGAAATTGAAGGTACTCATCAAGTATGGAAAAGGCATGTTAATCAAATAAGAGCCAAGTAACGTTGTACGGTTGATGTTGGAAAAAGGGTTCGACCGACTGAAGCTTCAAGGATTGCTTCATGGGTCGGACCGCTCCTCCAGGTTCGCTAAGGGTTGCTGACGGGTGCTTTCTGTTTCAGATGCAGTATCCGTGTGACCCCGCAGACAGAGGGCACCTGCTCCGGAGGAGGGACCTTCTCCACGGAAGATTTGTAGGAACCAGTAAAGAGGGGTTCGAAAGATAAGTGTGGGGGAGGTGTGACGAATGTGCGGACGCTTGGATGAGTGAGAGGCAAGCGTGCGAGCGAGACGCGTAGATGGCGCCCGTGCTGTTGCGCCGCACCGGGCAGAACGAGATTCACCGGGGTCCGAATCAGTTGTACATATTATATCATAAAGTAGTGTCTCCAATAAATGTTGTTACCTACGTAACGCGTATTACTCGAAGAACCCGATTATTCCCAAGTGCGTAGGCCGAGTTATATTGCCTACGCACGCAAGAACATCACACTTTTCAACACCCAACAGTTGTGCAGTAATGGCATATAAACCATCCCAATCATAATTATTTAGTTGTCTGTCCGTCCGTCTGTCTGTCTGTCTATCTGTCTGTCTGTCTCCGTAACTTCGTGTGACGTCCGTAACATTTTTTTCAAAATTTTTAATTTTTTTTAACAAGATAAATAAATACTTATTCCTTAGGCACCGACATGTAAAAGTACCGCCATTTTTGACGGGTTATAGCTAGTTTTAAATAAAAATAGATACATTAATATTTTGTTACACATGCATGAATTGTAATGTCGGACCTACATGATGTTTTTGGTGTTCTTAAAAAAGACCATCTTAAAAATTTGGCGTCCAAACCAAACTAAACCAACAGTAATTCTGGAGTTTTGTCTAAAATATTGTTGTATAAGTTTTTGATAAATATTACATGAAATAAGTTACTACTAATTTTATTTTAAAGTAAGTAGAAACCAGTTTGAGTCAAACACATCTAAGTACTAATTTCTTCATTCAAAAGAATTTAAACATTAAATTAAAGTCAATATTTTTGTATCAATGATAAAAATGTTGATATTTGGCAGAGATTTTGAGGTTTCCCTATTTTTGGATGTTGGTGTAATCACCAAATAACAATTTTAGAATACCGATTGACACAAAACTCTAAATATCTCAAAATGGACTGCAAGGGACAAGGGGGACAGAGATAATACAGAAATAAAAAATACTCGCATGCTTAGACAGAATTAATTGAATCGACCTTTATTATACAGAATGTAACAGAGCTAGTCCACAACACTTTACAGGTGGATTCCTGTCTTGATTATGAGTAGAAAATGTTCAAGCATCCTTGATTTCATACCAATTGTTACGGAGTTATGCAATATCAAAGTCATATGCAATACAAAAATATTGAAAAAAATACAACTTGTATATTTTTATAGTAATTCTTTAAATTCAATTGGTTGTTACTAAGCTAACGCCCGAAACCAGAACCAGTACTTAAATGATTTAAAGATTAAAGTACGCTTTTCTTTAAGCTTTGCGGTGCAAATTACGCTTTTAAAAGGCGACACAATTTTCGTATTTGCTCTCGATTTTGCTAAATTTAACGTAAACTATTGAATCATTTTGCAAAACCCATAGCTAAACAGGCTTTTAATCAATTTTATAATGACAGATCCATTCACTCTTGAAGAATTTCTTTAAAAAAATATGAACAAAAATATTGTTATATCATCAAAAAAATTATAACCCCGATACACTATTTTAGTTTTCATGCAATTGAGTTATCTTTGTTACACTTAATCTTGTATATTTTCAAATAAAGACCAAATATTTTATTTACAAATTGATTTATACAGTTTGAAGAAGAATTGGTGCTTTTCAGACATAATATTTAACGATAAGTTGTTAAATATATCATTTTAAAAAAGACAAAAATTAAACGTTCTGTTTCCCATATTGCAGTATCCATAAAACCATTAAAACATCGATTATTTTAATTAAATTTTACATGCGTACTAAGAAAATTTCACTGTCATTGATATAAAAATATTCAAAAAATTATACCTCATACTCAAGAACTCGAATTAATTAAATCGTATAGTCTGTTAAAAGATCAGACAGTCCAACCGAAGTCTGATTTGAAAGAAAAATGATATTTTAACAGCAAATACGAAAATCGTGTACTGGGGCCTCTTAAGGCGTAATTTAACTATAGAATATATTCAAGAACACATTCATATTTGTGAAGTTGTAATTTTTCAGAACAAAGTTCTGTTAAATTTTTAAATCAAATTAATTAATCAATTAGAAAGATATACAGAAAAATTAATTCACGAAAAAATATTAGGTTATCACTGGGATTCGAACCCAGGTCACCTCCTTTCCGGGGCCGGTGCTCTGACCACTAAGCTATAGCAACCCTCTATGTTTCCGTGAATATATCGACCTTATATGTAGTTCTTATTATTATATTATCTTATATGTAGTTCTTATTATATATTCACGGAAACATAGAGGGTTGCTATAGCTTAGTGGTCAGAGCACCGGCCCCGGAAAGGAGGTGACCTGGGTTCGAATCCCAGTGGTAACCTAATATTTTTTCGTGAATTAGATTTTTCTGTATATCTTTCTAATTGATTAATTAATTTGATTTTAACTTTTGAATCATTAAGTAGGTAATGACTCTATATTCGGGCTTAAGGGTTGCACTTTTGTCGGGGCTTTGAAACGGCGTGCACTCTTTTCCCGCGCATCGGGTGCGTTCGCAATTTCCTGGCAAAACGACGGGAGGGATCAGCGAAACGTTCTTTTTGGCCCTGCGCAGTCTCTAAGTTAACTCAGGGCAATCCTTAACGTCCACACACTGCCTGTAGTTGTTCCGCTTGTAGTTGGGTTTGCACTTGCAGGCCGGCTTGCAGTTCTCGGGCACGGCGCACTTGAACATCTTGCCGACGTGTTCGCACCCCTCGGGAGGGCAAGGGTTGTGGCACAGGTCCAACTCTTGGTTGGAGCTCGCTCCGCCGCAGTCTGAAATCACATCCCGCAGTTCTCAAGACTGAACATTCACTGCAAATGCATTTTTCAATGATTTTTTTTTATAAAAGTAATGGAATGAAGATTATTTACAAAAATTAAGAAAATATAAGCATTAATCGACAGGACGCGGCCAAAACAATCATTTTTAGTGTCCTAGGTGAAACTAAATTTTAATGAATATTTATATGCACACATAATATGTTTTTTATAAGTATAAAGATTACTCCATTATCTTGAATCAGTACTAAGATGATTAACAAATGTTCAGTACTAATATGTAGTGTTATAATTTTATTAAATTGCAAGAAATTTGTACGTTTTCTGATGATTTTCGAAAGCATTTCATCGCCCTTAGTTACGGAACTTGATATTATATATATATATAGATATATATATATATATCTATATAATTATATCTATCTAATATATATATATATATCTATATATCTATATAATATATATATATATGTAGCGGCGCTCAGCCGGCTCGCGCCATCTACCTGCCTACGAGCGGGGACCTTTTTTATTAGGTTAACATAAACAACGTCTGCGGCGGAGACATCGCCGGTTACGTAAACAAATGCAAGCAAAGGGAATCGGATGAGATGACGCCGTGCCCCAGTCTAGATTCATCTCAAGTACCGCCCGGTCGTTGTTTAGAAAACCTGGGTCCGCGTCTCATATCTGTGGTACATTTCTCTTTGTCCTATACTTTCGATATTTTACTATGTTTATTTTGTGATTGATAATTAACTTATGTGCACACTGTAACACTGTATATTTTATTTGCTCCCGGAGCCTAACTCCGGTCGAGGAATAAACGTTAAATAACAGATCATTCTTTCATTCCATCGACCTACGGATATTCCCAACATATATATATATATATATATATGCGAACACGGAATACGTGTCAATATTCTTACTATTTTTAAACTAAGCTAAACGCTTGTGCTATGAAAATAGCGTTAACTAGCTAGTCTGGAGTGAGGTTCGAACCCGCGACCTTTGGATCACGAGGCGAATGTCCTAAGTCCTAACCACAAGACCAACAAGCTACTGTTTTCTTAGGAGTATAAAGCTAGCATTATGATGATAAAACTGTACTAAAATAGTTAAGAAATGTTGAATATAGATAAAATAAAACATTTTTAAATTTGCCAAAATTTTTTACATTTTTTGATGATTTTAAAAGGTTTTCTTCATGTAAAGAGACGATTTTAAACAATATATTTTATTTACTCCCACACTTAGAGTCTTAGAGTCTTCAACCACAATTCAAAAGTAAAATAATAATTCCAAAGTTTGAAATATGTCAACCAATGACACAAAAAATACAATTTTCAAATAAATGCCGAAATATGTCCCGCCCTAACACAACACAAAAAATATTACATATTATGAGTACTTCAAAAGTTGTGTTGCATATTGCCAGTATTTGAGTTAATCTGTCTAAACCTTTGATAGAGTTAAAATAAACCAAGAAGAACATTCTGGGGTCTCATTGAAGATCTCAGAATTCCTGACAGTACATCCTTCTAAGGGCCGGTTGTTTCAAGTTGGATTAAAGTAAGCGTTCTCTTAAAGCATAGATTTTTACGTTCTCCACGAATCAGACGATCCGTTTTCGTAAAAATCTATGCTTTTATCGACCGCTTACTTTGATCGAACTTGAAACAACCGGGCCTAAGCGGAAGAAGGATATCACAATATACAAAAAAAATTAAAAAAGGTTTTGAATGCAGTCATCGAGGATTGATAGTCTAGGACAGGGGTCGGCAGTTTGTCCAGTGAGAAGAGCCAAATTGTCACGGATACAGGATAACAAAGGTACCAAAGAGCCGCATATATGTAATATACATATTTATATGGATATGGATTTTAAGAGGAAAAAAGGTTCGATATGTTTTACTTAAAATTTTTTATAAGAACGGCTCGGCGTCCAAGTATTGCTTTTGACTTTACTTTACTATATCTGGCAAACAGCTTCTTATTTTTAATTGAATACATGATTCTAAATTTTCACGCATTATTCTGGTTCTAAGTATATTTTTTATTAGGTTCATAGTTGAGAATATTTGTTCGCACATATATGTAGAGCCAAAGTAGGAGTATTAAAAGCTGGTTTATTTAACTCATCATATGTTTCAGGCAAACTATTCCACGTATCAAAGAGGTATTGTTGTTTCTATTTAAGGCAGTTGTTTTATAGCTGTCCACTTGTGTTTGGATTTTTTCCAAACCAGTTATCAAATACGGTACTCGACTTCTAATTTTGATGCTGAAGTACCAAGTTTATGACTGAAGAGCCGCAAACATCCATGCAAAGAGCCGCTTATTCCGACTCCTGGTCCAGGAAGTATCTACTAATTTCAAGGTTTTATAGGAAACATGGATAGCTCTATCCCTTCCAAAATAATGTTTTTTTTTTTTTTTTTTTTTAAATAGAGATGCGAACACGGAATACATGTCACATCAATATTCTTACTATTTTCAAACTAAGCTAAACGCTTGTGCTATGAAAATAGGACTAACTCGCTGATCTGGAGTGAGGTTCGAACCAGTGACGTTTGGATCACGAGGCGAGAGTCCTAACCACAAGACCAACAAGCTACTCCAATCTAATCCAAATCACTATTAAATCTCCAATCTAATCCAAATCTCTATTAAAATCAATTAACACTATTAAAATCATTATTAAAACTACACACTATTAAAATCACTATTAACACTATTAAAATCAATCCAAATCACTATTAAATCTCCAATCTAATCCAAATCACTATTGAAATCAAAGACAGCAATATTCCCGTAGTGTCACTAGCAAAGGTAACAATACTCACTTGAATGGCCGCTTCATACTAAAGTGAGACTCTTCCCGAGCAAGCCTGTAAATCTGGAATGGCGCATCATCTCCCGCGACTGGCACACACACACAACCGCATGCACACACGCACGTACGCCGAGATACAGGACAGTTACATAGAGAATGATGTATTTTGATGACGTCGATTTTTACCACATTCCTGGGGGGGCACGCAAGACCCGTCACCGTTCCTGAAGAAGCCCGGCTTGCAGGCGCAACCCTGGTTGCAGATGAGGAAGTTGCAGGTCACGTGGTGGCCTAGGTCTTCGCAGTCCTCTCCGCACGGAGAAACGCACTCGCTGAACTCCTCGTTCTTGCCTGGACAGACATCGTTCTCTGGAAAAAAAACATTTCTAATGAATAATACGAGCCTATGGTGGTGGTCCGGAAGCAGAGTGGCATCTTGGTGGCAGGGTATGCTTGGCTACAATAGTTTAGAGACTAGAAGGGATGTGTATATGATTAAGCATTTATATCGATTGTGGCGCGGTATGATCGATAATCCTGAAATTATGCGGAGCATTGGTTTGTATGTTCCTGACCTTAGCATAGGTTGTTTCACATTCCAATATACAGGATCGACCTGCCGATGGTTATGTCTTTTGGAAGAGCTACCGCTATGCTGAACAATATCGCTCTGGGTATTGATATATTCCATGTTTTTGAAGGGGTTTTCCGAAGCAGGATTCTCGTACACCACTGACCAGATTTTATGTTATTTTTAATTGATTAAAAATTGTAATTTTGATATACAGGGTTATTTGTAAAACATTAATAACCTTGCAGGGCTACATTCCTGTCTTCATTGTGAGTCGAAAATGTTCAAGCTATTATGACCTAATATCAATAGTTTAGGAGATATGCGACATCAAAGTTTGCATTTTTTTTTCAATATTTCTGACTTATTTTTTGTAAAACGTTGGACTATCATTACAGTAACTCATACCAATTACAAAAAATTCATTAGTTTCAATACAAGTTAAATAAAATGATAAAAACCCTGAAAAATTCCAATTGGAATGTTTTCCAATTGGAATTCGGAGGTTTTTATTATTTTATTTGACTTGTATTAAAGAGAATAAATTTTTCATATTCGATATATGTTACTGTAATGATAGTCCAACGTTTTACAAAAAATAAGTCAAAAATATTGAAAAAAAAATGCAAACTTTGATGCCGCATATCTCCTAAACTATTGATATTAGGTCATAATAGCTTGAACATTTTCGACTCACAATCAAGACAGGAATATAGTCCTGCGAGGTTATTAATGTTTTACAAATAACCCTGTATATACTTTCATAATATGTATGCCTTAAGCACTTAGTTTGTAATGTACATATTAGTAAATAAATAATGAATTTAATTGAATCTTTCCGATCATCTCTTAACATCGCAGACGTCAGAGCAAAAGGCGTCAACAATGTAAAAACTAAAATAAACATGACTTATTGTTGGATTTGGTGTTAACGATGGAGTGGTTATTCATTGTGATTATTAAATTGGGTGCAAAATATAAACAATGTTACAGTAGAACCTCGTTATAACGAACCCCGTTATACCGAAAAACGTCATACATCGAATTTTTTTTCAAAATTAATCCCCCACAATAAATTTTTTCATACAAAAATGTGTTTATATAGTAAAATTTCGTTAATATGCATAACGAAATAATTTTAGTTCCGTACGAAGACACATCCGTACATTTACGTATATATATAACGAATTTTTTTGTCAAGATGTCATCGAGCGATAAGCAAGCGGATAGTTTTATGGGCTGCACACCGGCCCCTCGTAAAATGCAATAAATCTTCGGGCGGCGGGCTTCTGCAATTTTTGTATTTTTGGGGTTTTTAAATTCTTTAAAATTTCTCCATGGGATTTTAATGGGCCCCTATAAAGCATTTTGCCATAATCCCCGTGAACTCTAGTTGGGACAATAGTTTTATTGCCCATTGTCAAGAATGGTTAGAATGAGGCACGTGTGTATTGTCTTCTAGAATCACGTAAAAATATTACATCAAAAATTTCATACAGATTGTATCTACTTAAATCGAAAAATATGTATAACAAAAAAAAAATCATGATCATGAAATTGAAAAAACCGGTCACAAATGTAACGCCTAGATCCTTAACACTTGGCGTTGGTGTCAGATTTTTCCATGATGCTCAGTGGTAAGCTCATCGTCTAAGGCCCGGTTGTTTCAAATTCGATCAAAGTAAACGTAGAGTTTAAACTGAAATTTTACGTTCTCCACCAATCAGACGATCCGTTTTCGTAAAAATCTATGCTTTTATCGACCGCTTACTTTGATCGAACTTGAAACAACCGGGCCTAAGAGAGAGCCCAAAGAAATTTCACTTTGTGGGGTTTGAGACCCGCTGCGTTATCTAGCCGCACGCATCGAGCGAACCACCAATCAGGAGCTTGAATCGGACAACCAGGATCTGACGCCGACAGCCGTAGCCAGCACGCGCACTTTTTACTACACTCTGTGCCAACCTTTGTAAACTTGTATCAATAAACCAATTGTTAGTGTAATTTACACTCTGCATCTACCAGGGGCGTGTAGTGAGAGCAGGAAGCATAACTTTTTCCCAAGCATATATTTTGAAAAGAAACTGAAATAAGAGGTACATCTCGTAATATTCCTATCACAGTAATTATCATATAATTAAGATTTTAATATTTCACTAGCTATAACCCATCAAAAATCACGGTACTTTTATATAAAAATAGGAAAAATAAATTTTACTACAAAGAAGTTACGGATATTACACAAAGTAACGACGGGTGAACGGACTGATGGACGGACGGACAGACAATGAAATTATTATAATTGGGATAATATTCTGCCAGATAAATATTAAATTTTGAATTTTTTCCATATATTCGTTTAAAATAAAGTCACGCTTCTTGTTCTCACTGTACGTCTCTGGTATCAACCTATCCTGCCACTGCTGGCAGACCTCACACATTACAAGCGTACTAATACGATACGTGTCATCTGTCGGCATGAAGGATATTCTCTGGACGGGTGGACACATTCGTCCTCATCAGAACACTACACAGACAAATGCCGCCTCCCTCGAAGGCCCCTCCGATCGCTGTGTTACCTTACCGCATTGCCGTGGGTTGATGCAGACCCCCTCCCCGTTCCTGACGAAGCCCCGCACGCACGCGCAGCCCGGCACGCAGTCCGCCGTGCAGGCGAGCTGCTTCAGGCCGAAGGTGGCGCAGTCCTTCTGGCACGCGCTGTTGCACTCCGAGTACTGCTCGTGCTCTCCTGCGCACACCACGGGCTCTAGAAAGTAAACATGCACTCAGCCACACCATTCGTCTTAACACAACCTGTTATCGCTTGCCCAACGTAACTTGGCGTGCGGCGAATTTGGAACTAAAACCCGCCCCGCCCGCACCCGGCGGTAACCCCTCGCCCTGTCATTTAGTTCAATTTTGTGTTTGGTCGGGAGCTGTGACATCTTGATAACCAATATACACTGAATTATTATGTCCAAAACATCCTAAAAGGGATGGTGCAAGAACAATTGCCAATGAAGTATTAAAGTTTTGCGAAGCTGAAAAAGCGAATAATGGACCGATATTACAGTCTAACAGTTTAACAGATAGAATGGCCGCCATTACTGCACGGTTTCTTTAGTGCTGCCCGACCAAATTTCTGTATTTAATACGACACCGGTCACCGGACATTCTGTACATTATGTATTGTGTAATAAATTTACACCCTGACAACTTAGGCGTTAGGCGTTAGGCATCTGTTAGGCGATAGGGACGCCCTCCCTCGCACGCCAAGTTATAGTGGTACGTCTATAACCGGACGGGACGTATAAATACGTCAAACGTAAACAATATCGGGTACAGGCAGGACGTATAAATACGTCCTTGAAATATATGTTGCACCCTGGAACGGGCAGAACGTATATTTTCGAACAACAAAGGTATTAGGTCATCCATACATATCTCGACATGAATTCAAGACACGGAGGGAATCAGTATCATTTCGCTATTGAGAGTGATGGACGTGTTCTGAGCGAGCAGTGATGGATACGTACTTATACTTACCTACCTTTTTTCGCATTATATATTACTAGCTGTGCCCGTGCGGCTTCGCACGAGTAAATTTTTAGTACACTGTTTGGATTGTCATAGAACTTTCGCGAACCTCCTAGAATATTCTCCTTCCAGAACTTACAAGAAATTTATCGAATGTACAGGTACGTTCTAGACACACCGACACATTCCGCCACTCAGTTTAGAACCTTATAGAACACAGTCGGCGGGCCTATTTTGAAACAATCTGAAGCATTTGCGGCATTCTCATAACAAAACAATGTGCTAGAAAGCACATTTTCGTCACCCACTCCCACCCACGCACAGCCACCCCCACCAAACTATCATATTTTCGATGTGACACCAAGGGCTATCCACCACCATAATCACCGGTGGGTGATTGTGACTGGTTATGGAGAAAACTTGGCGGATAGGGAAACACGGGTTTCTTTTTATATATATATATGTAACAAAAGTAATTTCTGGACTACTTCGCGTTTTCTGTAAATGGTCTCCCTGAGAAGACCGAGGCCGACGTTTCGACACGGTATCACGTGCCATTGTCAAGGCTAAAGAGACCTCAAAAGTTACGGACTAGCCGTACTTATTGCCTTATTGGTGAGAGACTTTCATGTCACCCGTGAACAAGTACGGCTAGTCCGTAACTTTTGAGGCCTCTTTAGCCTTGACAATGGCACGTGATACCGTGTCGAAACGTCGGCCTAGGTCTTCTCAGGGAGACCATATATATATATATATATATATAATATAATATATATATATATTATATATATATATATATTGATATTGATGATATATTGATGTACTTATATTTTTAATAGATGAGAGGCCGCCCGAGATTAAGCTACGTAGACCAGATTATCGGAGATGTGCGCTGTAGCACCTACCAAGAGATGAAGAGGCTGGCAGGTGACAGGAGTGAAGAAAGCGAGTGCTTATTGCAAAGCAATCCTAGGATTGCGACCCAAAAAAAAAGAATATTTCCAACCTTTTTATTTTAGAATACATTTTTATAAGTATCCATCAAAACGAATGAAAGCGATATCAGCGATGACGAAATCAATGTACTAATCCATTTTTTGTTGGTGTTCTTTTCTATTTGTTTGTAGTTTTGTATTCTTCTTTGTACTTTATATATAAATAAACGAAAAATATATATTTCGTTGTCATTTAATTTATTTTAAGCATAAATAAAAAAAAGTGAAATTACACCCACTGGTCGTGACGTATTGACACGTCCCAGTGAAAAAGTTCGCGCCCGTTATATGTTGCGTAATTAAAAAGGGACTCACCCGGTTGACGGGTTAAGCCACGACTCTCTATTCAAAAGCTAATGTGGTGGTTTTCTGAGTGATAATTTAACTAATAGTTAGGTATTCTTATTGTTTATTACGATGATTGAATTGTATGCTAAGTGCTTCATTTTTTCTTTTTGTACAAATAAAATGCAATAGGCATGATGACAGTATTAAAGAAAAAGTGATTTTAGAGAAAAAATATTTTGAAAGGATTCTAAATAAAAACCAACCCATAAAAAACTATTTTTTATTATACTCCCTTTCTCATTGAATCAGGTTTCGTGTCCATACACGCGTCGGGCTAATTACTCATTTGTATTCATTCCGATTTGAAAAAAAACATTAAAATGTCGAAAAATCCAAAGTAATACTATATTTATTAAATTTTTTCAGATCATTTTTATCGTCGCCACGAGTCTGGTTGCAAAGTTTCAGCTCGATTGGACCACGGGAAAAGGGTTAAAAATCGATCCAAAGTTTTTTCGTCAGACAAACAAGCAAGCAAGCAGACGCTACGAGTTAAAAGAAAGGGAGTAAAAATGATAAAATTTTAATATACACATTAAGATTAATAAGATTTTCAGTAAAATAAAAGTATAAAATTGTGCAATTTGCCATTTTAACTGAAACACCGGTCAGAGCGAATGACGTCACGCCTCAGTACCCATCACCGTGTCTTTGAACCGTTGCCATAGACACAATGCAATGTTTCCTGAGGCTTGACGTCACGTAGATGAAATTACAGCTGCGGACGTTTTTGCACGAAATTATAAATATGTAGATGAAAATGCAATTATTTGCGTAAAACCTTAGTTTATTAGTGAAATAATGTTATTTTCGGTAATAGTAGACGTGTACCTACAATATAGAATGTTATTTAAAAATTTGTCATCATGCCTATTCGGTACGTTGGTACCGAATAGGCATGATGATGGCAATTTTAATTTGTGTTGTGTACCTTGCATTGGAACATAGCTGGACCAAATGTATATATACAAAATAGTACGTAGTTTTTATGTATGCTAAAGAAGTATAACTTCTAGTACGAGTACATTTTTTTTGTCAAATAGACGAGGTGAGTATCTTCTATGGAACCAATCTCTTGTCTGATGCTTTAGATGCTGTCATAAAAAGTTGCACACTACGCTTTATGATGTGTCTGTTCATTACATCCGTGAAATAATGCATGACCTCAATCCTAATGACGCATCTGTCTTTTACTGATATTGGTATCGTCTTTGAAGACGTTCATTTTTATTATCGAGTACTAAAAAAAATGGACGAGTATAATCGAGTATCGAGTAAGTACTCGAATACTCGAATCGGAGGTTACTCGAAACACAAGCACTTACCTGCTGAAGCTGGGGAAGCCAAGGCCGTTCTGGAGCAGAATCCCAACGCAAAAATGAGTATGAAAGCCTTCATGGCGATCGGAATGTCTTGATCAGCAGACAGAACTTTCTGTAGACGAGCTGGGGAGTCGTATTGATGAGCGTGAAATCTTCAAAGTATTTCTAGAAAAGAAATAACGTTAAGTTTAAGACGAAAGTTTGGAGATACATAAAATGTGGGACAGATGGCAAAAAATTGTAGAAAAGCACCACCCGAATAGCGATGCATCTGTTGTGACAATCACAGGGGTCGCATTGATGCCTTTTATTACAGTCATAACGTTTTTCTTCTAAATAACTCGTTATTATACTATTATAATAAATGTATATATAATCATAATTATAAAAGTTAATAAATATTATTGTATAAAATACACTGACGTTTCAAATGCGTAAATAATAACATAATAATTCATATACTTGACGCGCTAGGTAGTGTAGTGGTCATGACGCTTGATCTGCGTATTGTCGGATCAGACCGGAGAAGTCGGAAAACTTCGCAAATAAAGGCATTAACTTTAAGTACGACGAACACCGAATACAGGCATATACCCACGTCTTGTTTATTTTTTGTCTATTAAGTGTTGGGATAAAGATCTGACATACCAATATTGCTATGTTCAGAATAGCACAAATTATCTACAAAACTTATTCCCAGACATTATGGACGCACCATACAAAAAAATCGTCTGTTTCAGAACTTCAGCAAGTCTTTTCATAGCACAGGTATTTATTTATAATTCAATGATTTATGTATAACATTTAAATAAATACAGCATCTACGATTATAAGAAGTAATTTTGGCAGTACTTTCTCATTAAAAATAACACCGATTTTTTTCTATAACACTATTAACATTCATTAAACAAATACAGCTTGACAAAGTACGGCCCTGTTTCATTGTTCACGGTCATTTCCCCCATCTCTCATTTGGCCGGAGATAGTGTATGGAGCGAGCGTTCTATAAATTACATGTTCTAATGCAACGTCGCGTTTCTGCAACAACCTCAAAAGAAAAAAAAGTAACCCTTAAAAACCAAGTTTTTACTATAATCCCTTTCTTTGTAAAATATAACAATAATTAAAGACGAATTAAAACATATAACATAACACTAAACTTACAGAAATTTAATATATTTCTAAAATGTCAGATGTTTTGAGATGTCAAGATTGGGATAGATTCAATTATCATCAATATCGTACCTTATGAATTTCCAGCGTCAAATGATTTAGTCAGAATCAGATTTGAGTAATATAGAATTCTTCAAAACTAAGCAGAAATCAAAAAATCAGAAGAGCAAAAATCAATAAAATTTCTAAAAATCCGAAATTATACTATAATTATTAAGTTTTTTTAAGGAAAATTTGATAAATCTTCTTGATCGTCGCCACGAGTCTGCTTGCCAAGTTTCAGCTCGATTGGATCACGGGAAAAGGGTAAAAAAACGATCCAAAGTTTTTGTTGACGGCAAGCCGGCAAGCAAGCAGACGCCACGAGTTAATATAAAGGGAGTAAAAAAGCAAGCGTCATTGGATATGTTCTGTTTTCTTTTTAACCCTCCCGTTTCGGAACGGGGCACAACGTTACCCCAAAGATCTTATTTTATTAATAATTATCACCCAAAGAAAATAAAATAATAATGTGCAGTAAGGCGTATGTTAAATGCATGTTAATATACTATAATACCTTTTTACTTCTCTTTTTACTCTCCATGTTTCTACTACCTACAGGCAAAACTCATACTCGTGGCGAACTTGCAACAAACTTGATGCACTCACAAAAAGGTATAATTTAGACTTATCTCAAAATAACCCTACTACGCTTGCTTTCCGATCCATTTTTCCACTAAATCAATTATATATAGTTCCATCAATAAACTATATCATATATATGTACACCGCGCGATATTTTGTCCCTACCAGTGAAAACCTGTAATTGACTTTTTTATGTTTCACATTCTTTGTATTTACTCAATTATTGTCAGCTGATGGTTTTCCAAATAAGTATAAATAAATAAACAAAACTAAAAAGTAATTTGTGCCTACCATATCAGGAAAAGTGGAGTGCTCTAAGAATGGATAATAAATGTTTATCAATTAATAAATGAGACTTACAGATAAGGTCGATATATATATATAGCGTAATTGGATAACGCGCTTGCCCCGGAAAGGAGGAGATCCGTGTTCGGTTCGAATCCCGGTAGCAGCCAAATATTTTTTTGTGATTTTTCTGTATGACTTGATTAATTTAGTTTTAAATTTCACAGAACTTTGTTCTGAAAAAATTGCAACTTCACAATAAGAATGTGTTCTTGAATATAATAAACCATATATGTATTATAATGTATACTATAATACATAATATAATAAATATGTGTCTAGAACACATTCCTAAATTGTTTTTATTGATAGTCTTTATTTTGTTCTGAAAATTATTATCATTTATACTTTGGGTGAAATGTCGACAGTTACCGAGATAAGCCACATTAAAGTTTGCATTTTTTTTCAATATTTCTGGCTTATCTTTTGTAAAATGTTAGACTATCGTAATAACGGGACATGAAAAATTCGCGTTGATACAAGTCTTTGACAAAAGTCGACAGATGTCACCGGCATGTAAATTTACTTTTGGATGACCAAAGTGATTTTGTAATCGATGGTCATGAAGGTGTTCTCCTTTAAAAATATTGTAAAACAATTAACTTATTAATAAATCAATAAATTTCTAGACCTGTTTACGTAATCACGCTCTGACTGAACATTGAAATGAACGGCCGAAAACATAAATACACGAATAGGTTCAATATAAAATAAATACAATTTGTCTCACCTGACGCGCTGTTAGGATCTCCAACCGGCAAGGCGACAACCAAACTGGTTCTGCTACAACAACAGGAAAGCGCTTGACCACATTATATAACCATTGTCATTTAGGTGGCGACTTCAATTCTAGACACTGCGATATCTATTAAAACCTCCACAAAAAGTAACTCATAAAAACATATTTTCTTTAAAAATCCTTTATATGCAATTGCTTCGTGCTAATCACGCGGAGAACATGGTTTCATGGCGGGGTCACTTATATTTGAAAATGTATAATATTATATAATGTTTTAAACAATTTGCACATTTGATTGACAATTTTGTCCATTATATGCGAAGACCGTTACATCAAGATTCGACTGTACTCAGTAGAGTCAATTCAATATATGAAAGTGAGTACAGTTGCCGGCAAACTTCTTGAAATTCTTTGGCGTAGTGGGGGAATGCGCAGAAGACAAAATTTGGGTCTCTTTGGTGGAATGGTACATGCGCAAACTTCCCCCCACTGCGCCGTAAAATTTCAAGATGTTTGCCGGCTACTGTAACAGCGCGTTTACAAAAACTCGGATTATTTTTTTGAGTAAATGATAGATGCAAAAAAATAATATAAATAGTATTTTATTTTCTAAACCTTAAATAAGCATTTTCTAAACAAAAAAAATCTCATTCCGTTTTCAAAGCTAGTGTGTTTTCAAAAATGTTATTCAATAAAAAGAACACATCGACTTTATGCTTTTTTAATAAAATATTCTAAATGGATTTTTTTTATCATTGCGCTTCTCTAGATAGCGCTGTTCTCACAGTCTTAACTGGCGGCCGAAATATATAATAAAAGAATGTCATTTTTGACGAGTTATAGCTATATTATCGTCTGATTCGGACTCCGAATCCTCATCAAAATTTATATTAAATTGATTAAAGTCTGTGATCACCTTTTCGTGATCTTATAGTCACCGCATCTTTAAATAAAAAAATATTAAACAAAGAAACAACCGCTCCGCGCGACCGTCAGTGTCAAACTGAAGTGAACTAGGGATGGGTAAAAAATATCGATATTTTTTTTGAAAAATATCGATAATTATCGTCGATATATTTTTTCGCGATATATCGAATATCGATATTTTTTTTTTTTCATTTACCCATCCCTAAAGTGAACTGAAGTGGCCAAACTGGCCAATAGTGATGGGTCCGCTCTGTACTAACTACTACAATGTAGTACTACATTACATTGAAGTGTACACTTCACACCTTTTGAAGTATAGTGCATACTACAAATTACACACACTTCAAATTTATTGAAAGTACAAACTTTTATTTCACTTCATTAGTACTACAATTTTGTAGTACTGCAGTAGTTTACTTCATTAATACTATAATTAGTTCACTTCACTAGTACTACAATTAGTTCACTTCATTAGTACTACAGTTGCCGGCAAACTTCTTGAAATTATTTGGCGTGGTGGGGGAATGCGTAGAAGACGAAATTTGGGTCTCGCTGGTGGAAAGGTAGATGCGCAAACTTCCCCCCACTTTCATTTCCCCCCCCAAATTTCAAGATGTTTGCCGGCTACTGTACAATTGGTTCACTTCATAAGCAATACAATTAGTCCACTTAATGTGGTTTTTACTACAAATGTAGTAAAAACCACATTAAGTATTGTACAAGTAAGTATATTTGTAGTCTTCAAACTGGTGAACGTTTGTGTGTTGTAGTCTTCATTTTGAAATGTAGTTTTTCCCTTCGCTACCTGGCCAATGGAGTAGCTTTAAAAAAAGAATACCACTAAGCAATTTACGCATTAAAGAGGGTATTATTTAAATAAATGTGAGTGGCTTTCACGAAGTGAACGGACCATACTAATAAATCTTCAAATTATTCCCAAAAGTGAAATTGTATATACCTACCTTGTGTTTTGCGAAAAGTTTAGTTGCTATGAAAAATCATTTAGTTATATTAATAATATTTGAGTGATTGCTCGTAGCTGGTGCCATCAACCAGTGACAATGCCAATGTTGTTTTCCTCATCTGTTCCCAGTACTTTAACAAATATAGATTATACATATATCCATATCACCTCATTCATTTCACCTTATTTATCTGCTCAGTGAAGAATTTCAATTGGAATTGGAAGTATGTAGTTGATCATTTTATTTGACTTGTATTAGAGGGAATGAATTTTTCACATTAGATATAAGTTACTATAATGATAGTCCAACATTTTGCAAAAAATAAGTTGGAAATATTGAAAAAAAAATTTAAACTTTTATGTTGCATATCTCCTTAACTATTGATATTAGGTCAAGGTTGATTGAACACTTTCGTCTCATAAACAAAGCAGGAATCCACTTGTAAAGTATTGTGGACAAGCTCTTTTGCACCCTGCATATGTTATAGAAAAAACAGAATGAAGTGTACGAAAACAGGATAGGTCTTGACGGGTTGACACATACGGAAGCAACACAAGACAGGGGAATATGGAAGCACCTTCTCGGGTCTTTGGGCCGACCCTAGTGGGACAAGTGGGTGAAGATGATGATGAGTTAGATTTTATTAGTTTTGGTCATATTTCAGAACCATACACCACATGAAAGAATTACAATCCTACAAATAGTAACGAGTGTGCAATTGATATGGAAATTTATTTAAAACAACTAACGAGAACTCTAACCATTGTTTAATAATTTATTATTTACAATCATATACGACACCAATGAATTTTCTCTCAATCGATAAGGTCGATCAGAGGACATAACTTCTCTGGTTTTTAATGATCAGTAGAATGGTAAGTCTTAAAATAAAGACATAAATAAAGAAGATACAGGGCGAAACAAAACTGGTCAACAATACTTTACAAGTAGATTCCTGCCTTGATAGTGAGTCGATCCGTTTCTACTACACGATGTCTAATTTCCTCCTTCTCGAACACCAGCAGTTTTGACTTGTTTACGTGCATAATAAAGTCACTTCCATACATCACATATCTTGCTTACTAGACACCGTATTTTCACTTTGTGTAGTATACAGGGACTAATAGAGCTAGTCCACAACACTTTACAGGTAGATTTCTGCCTGTAAAACCATGGCCTAATATAAATAATTACGGGGTTACCCAATATCAAAGTTTGCATTTTTTTCTATATTTCTGACTTATTTTTTACAAAAATATCATTACGGTTACGTACATCAAAGCTTTAATGATAACGCCTGTTAAGAGCATCAAAAATGTGGTGTTCCATCATCTCCTATCCGCCCAGAATAGTTTCATAATTGTAATATTTTTAGGTGGTGGCGACATTACAAAACAATAAAGGCGACAACGGTACTTCTTATTTATTGCACGCACCGTGCGAGCAGAGAGCCCGGCCGGCCGGCTCGCTGCAAGTACATATCTCACTACTACGCAATGAACCGCGCGACGTCACTCGCGCCACGCGCGGATTCCATTTTTTCAATTTCATTTATTTTTATTTTTTATATAACATTTATATTACAAACGTAAAATTTAATTCATAAATGTTATAAATAAGTAAGAATTATATAAGCATATATAAACAAGCAGATAATCGGCCTGATTCTGAAAATAACAATGTCTGGATCTTTAAGATCTTTATCCCAACACTTAATAGACGATAATAAAAATTAAAAATTTCCAGAGCGGATTTTATAATTCTACGGCTCAAATACACTGTATTAAAAGATGATATAAGAAAGATTGTTTCTTACAATCGTATTAATTTCTTCATCCACAGCGTCCAGATGAAATATCATGACTAAACTTGTAATGACCGCGTTCGGCGTTACCGCGTATTCAAATCTTCCCACCTTGGAATTTTTTGACAGATATGTCTGGATCTTTAAGATATTTATCCCAACACTTAATAGACGATAATTAAAATTAAAAATAAACGAGACATAGCTTTACGTCGGTATTTGTTTCTATGAGGGAGGGAGAAAGATGTAAATTGTTATTTGTCAAATGTCATGATGGGAAGATTTGAATACCCGGTAACGCCGAACGTGGTCATGACAAGTTTAGCCATGATATATCATCTGGACGCTGTGGATGAAGAAATTAAAACAATTATAAGAAACAATCTTTCTTATATCATCTTTTAATACAGTGTATTTGAGCCGTAGAATTACAAAATCCGCTCTGGACATTTTTAATTTTTATTATCGTCTATTAAGTGTTGGGATAAAGATCTTAAAGATCTAGACATTGTTATTTTCAGAATACGGATGATTAAACGTTATAAAATTATTCACATCAAAGATGTAGGAGAATCCCGCTTCGGAATAGCCTCTCAGAGACATAGCAGTAGCTCTTCCATAGCAGTAGCTCTTCCAATAGGCATAACCATTGGCAGGTTGGTCCTGTATATTGAAATGTGAAACAATCTATGCTGCGCTGTCTTAGGTAATTATCGGGAACATACAAACCAATGCTCCGCATAATTTCAGGATTATCGATCATACCGCGCAACAATGGATAAAGATGCGTAATCAGATGCACATTCCTTCTAGTCTATAAACTGTTGTAGCCAGGGATACCCTGGAGGAACTCGGTTGGGTAAACCTAATGATAATTCCATATAGACTACAATAATGTAGATAGTGCTTAGAGGAGAAAGTATGACCTTTTGCTTTTGATCAGTAAGGGCAATATCGAGGGGAAACGTGGTGTGGGTCGGAGCAGATCTCTCGGCTCCGTAATATACCAAATTGGACAGGAATAAAGAAGAGGTGTTTTGAGCCGCTAGAGATAAGGAGATGTACCATCAATTGATAGTCAACAAGATAGTTTCGTGGTAACAAATCTGTTTTATTTAATTTATTTTAAGATAGGTGTATAGTCGATGTAAGGTGTACCAATTTATAAATTGATGAAGGAGTCAGCCTCATCCATCCTGCTCCTTCAGTGTTCTGAGAAATGTCGCGATGTATGTATGTATTTGTGCAAGGATGGTCAGGTAGTAAGTGAGGCCTGCAGGTAAAGAGTAAAATATACTCACCTAGTTTGAACTGAATTTATTGGAGCAAGTTCATATTCAACATAGCTGAAAAAATGGGGGAACAGAGTGAAATTAGAACATGCTTGTCGGGCGCGTTCATATGGTCATAATACGTTGACGGAAGGCATCACCATAGATGTATTGAACTATGCGTCTATAATCTTAGTTACCAAAAATCCTGTTTCGTGGTACCTACTTCGTGCATAAAAATTATGTACATAAAAAATTAATACAATGTTGTTCCAACTCAAGGTATACAACACAAACTAGAATTTACATCAATGACAGTTCTCCATCAACTGATAAAAAATCTATGGCGCCAATAAAGTTAAAACAGATTTTTATTAAATAACTTCATGGATAAAATAAACAATACCAGCGCCCGGAGCATATGCAATTTTCATAGCACCATTTTCTAACTTGATGTCGTCATTTAAAGCATTGCTATCGGTTAAGTAACCTACAGAAGACTGTCGTCTTAGCTTTTGTTTAGTGAGTCTTAACTTCCTGATGTGAAAATATTCTTGTTGCATGATGCGCGCGCAATTCATTGCATCCTTAAAGTTCACTCTCAGCGACCTTATATAAAAAGTATAACTTCAATAAATTAATTAAGTGAGGCGTCTCAAAAAGCTGATGATGGAATTCAGCCAAATTGGTGAAAAAATAATTAAAGTCATATAAATATGATAGTCGCCTTCAACAAAAAATCCAAGATCCTTGAATCCACCAACATTGATTTAAAGGTTAGGAAGAACTTGATTAAAACTCTTGCCTGGAGTGTGCTTTATGTATGGCAGCGAAACATGGACCATCGGCCAGAGCATGTCCGGGAGGCTAGCGGCCTTTGAGATGTGGTGCTACAGGCGCATGGCGAGGATCCATTGGTCAGAACATATCCGAAACGACGAGGTGTTGAGCAGGATGGGCGAACAGAGGCGGTTCCTGAACAGAATCGCCCAACAATGACCAATTTGGATAGGCCGTAACATAAGGCATCCGGGCCTACTTTCTACCATCGTCGAGGGAAATGTTGAAGGCAACAATCGTAGAGGCCGCCCGAGATCAAGTTAAGTAGACCAGGTTATCGGAGATGTGCGCTGTAGCACCTACCAAGAGATAAAGAGCCTGACAGGTAACAGATAGGAGTGGAGAAATCGAGTGCTTGTTGCAGACTAATTCTAGGATTGCGACCCAAAAAAATATGGTAGTATTTTTCAACATTTAACTTTATTATCAGTATAAATAAAATTATAATATATAAATTGTTGAAACAGATATCTATAACCCATCAAAACTGACATACTAATATGTTTGAATTTCAGCTTAAAATTAATTAGTAGTTTTTGTCCAAGAGGTATATGAACCAATATAATATATATATACACAATTCTCAATCTCTGTCACAATTGCATATGATATATATTGTGCTGACATTAACGTTGATGCTGAAATTCTTGCAGACCTAACATCATTAAAAAGTCACTCCAACACAACACAACATTTTCTTGACATCATAGACCACATTATGTCAATTATTTATTTAATGAAAACACAACATCAATAAACTAAATATACATACGCATGTTCCTAGAGCAGGCCGAAGGCACTTATAATTGAGATAGTGGGCATTAAATAGGGAGTTTTAAATGTCAAGTAGCTAGTAGCATAAACTTGGGGGAGACTTGTTCATTCAATATTGAATAGAAATTTTCATTTCCCCAATATTTTTGACGTATTATATGTTAGTTCAATATTTTACTGAAAAACTTCGATTTTCTTTCTTGCTCTGTTTTTTTTAGCGTACGGTTTTTCGCCCGCGTGAACTCGAACATGTCTATTCAAATTGCTAAGCGACGACCCTCTGTAAGTACACTCGCTGCAACAAAACGCCTTCTCGCCCGTGTGTGTCAGCAAATGTCTTTTAAAACTAGATATAGTGGTACACATGTGCGCGCACAGGTGACAGGGAAACGGTTTCTCCCCCGTGTGCGTGAGCACGTGCGTCTTCAGCGTGTACCTCGCCGCGCACGTAAACTTGCAAAACTTACACGCAAACGGTTTCTCGCCAGTGTGGCGCAGCTTGTGTACCTTCAGACGGCCGCTGGTGCTGCACGTGTATTCGCACTCGTCACAAGCGAAGGGTTTCTCGCCTGTATGGGTGCGCATGTGTATTACGAAATTAGGCCTCGTAACGAACGTCTTTCCGCACTCCAAACACGAGAACGGCTTCTGCCCAGTGTGAGCGACCATATGCGTCCTTAGACCGGAGATAGAAGTGCTCGCGTAGCTGCAGAGGTGACACGGGAAAGGTTTTTCTCCAGTGTGCCTCAGCATATGCAGTTTTAAACTTGATTTTTCTTTGCATCTGTAACTGCATTCGTTACAATGAAATGGTTTATCTGTGGAGTGTGTTCGCATGTGCCTTTTTAAAATGGTGGTCGTCGGACACATGAAACTACACACGGTACACAGTAAAAGTTTATCTACGTCGTGTGTCAGAACATGTTTTTTCAAATACACTTCAGTTGTAAATGATTTACTACATTCTTTACAACAAAATGGCTTTGATCCCGTATGCGAGAGCACGTGCGTTTCTAAACTTAATTTATTTATAAATGTTTTACTGCACTTGCCACAAGAGAAAGGTTTGACTTCCGAGTGAGTGAGCAAATGCTTGGACAGGTTCGCTTTGCTCGTTAATACTTTTCCACATTCGGTACAAGAAAACGAATACTCGCGACTGTGAGTGAGAGCGTGCTTTCTTAAATTAGATTTTTCTCTAAAAGTTTTATAGCATTCGTCACAAACGAACGGTTTCTCGTCTGTATGGTTTAGAAAATGTCTTTTTAAATTGTATTTGCTGTTACACGTATAGCTACACTTACTGCACCGCAGTGGCGCATGGGCGCGCACGTGGTCCTTTAAGTCTTTTCTGTCTGAAAATCTTTCGCTGCACCTGTTACAGGCAAAGGCCTTCTCTTCGCTGTGTTTGCGTGTAATGTGCCTGATTAAGTTGTGTTTTCCTACGAAACTGCACGTACAAAAATCGCAGGAATACGGTTTTTCGCCATTATGCGTCCGCTGGTGTCTTCGTAAATTCTCCGGAAGGCTGTACGTTTTGTCACACTGTTCGCATTTGAACACGCTTTCGATCTCGCTGCTGCACGATGACGCGCGACACTCCGAATCTGGTTCAGGTTTTAATGATTCACTACATTTCGCTGAAAGAATACGCGGTTTTTCATCCGAGTGTGAATCAAGGTGTATTTTAAATTTTTCTTCGTCGATACACATGAAACTGCATTTAAAACAGGCGTTAAGTCTTCCATTTTCACTCGGTCCCGATTTATTTTCGATAAAAGTTTCTTGTTTCTTTTCTGCTTCGAGATTAATGATGCAGTCATTCGATCGGGGAGGTTTATTGCCCTTGTGAATAAGCAAATGATTTTTTAATTTGATTTCATCAATACATAAGTAGCTGCACTCACCGCAAGCCAAAAAATTTCCTTCTCTATGGGCGGAAATAAGATGATTTTTGAAAAAAACGTAATCCGAAAATTTTTCACTGCAGTCGTTACAAGATATTGATTTCACTATAGGTTCACTATTTTTTAAAACAAGTTTCTTATTACCATTAGTTAACTTGTGTATTTTAAGTTTGTTCCCGTCTAATAATTTTTCTCGTACGTGAGTTGTCAAGTGCGCCTTCAAGCGCCTACTTTCAGAAAATGTTTTGTTGCATTCTTTACACAAAAATGATTTCACTCTAACGTGGGTGTACGAATGTCTTTTCAGACACGATTTTGTAGTGCACGTATAGTCGCATACGTCACAAGAAAACGGTCTTTCGCCGGTATGCGTGAGAATGTGAGTTTTTAAATTACCTTTGGCTGCGCACAAAAAACCACAAAGCGTGCAAGTGAAGCGTTTTTCTTTATGTTGAGAACTCATATGTACTTTAAGACTGGATTGACTTGAGCTCACAGTACTGCATAAGTTACAAGAGAGTGATTTGTGTTTCGTTTCATTGTGAGTGTGTTGTCTCATCTTGTATATTTCATTTGTTCTGCAAGTGTATTGTTTACAAGAAAAGGATTTCTTCAAATTCGAACTGGATACATCTAGATTAAAGTTTTAAGTTGTCGAAGTGAACTAGCGCGCCATTATCTTCTGAAACGATGTGAACCTCAGTGGAACTTTCTAAAAAGAGATAAAATATTGTTAAGTTTGATATATACTGGTGAAACAAAGTTGAACAGTACTTAACACATACTTTCTGCCCCTTCCCCCCCCGAGTATCTATAATTTTGACTTGCATGCGAATGAATTTATAATATTCCACATAAGTTACATTACTGACTGTCCAACGTTTTGCAGAATATAAGGCTATTGAAAAAAATATAATGAAAACTGTGACGTCATTTGTTTTTACAAATATTGATGTTAGAAAACATTCGACACATAATTTAGACAAGCTCTGTTACATTCTGTATATTTTTATACAAAACAAAATGTTCACTCTTTTCTTTTCTTCAAATATATATATTTGTATTAGTTATATCGAAATTATTACAGAATTAATAAAACATTGATTGATTTATACGTGTGACACCGCACTCAGTATTCATTGCATGGAAAAAAGTTGATAGATATTTGATAATCGAATAATCGATACATCATTTACGAAAGACTACACATACAGGTATCTCATAGACTTTGAAAATTTTTGGTAAGTCCTCTTCATTTAATTTGAATAGAAAATATTTTTTACACTTTGGGTAAAATGTCAACGGTTACCGAGATAAGCGACATTAAAATTTGCTTTTTTAGTTTCAATATTTCGGACTTACCTTTTGTAATTTTTTTTTACAGAAGTCAGAAAAATTGAAAAAAAAATGCAAAATTTGATGTCGTGTATCTCTATAACTCTAGACATTTCAGGCAACGTGTAAATAATATTTTATTTTAAAAATTGAATGAATTGAATCTTTTCAACATTTTTGCTACTAACTACGAGATAGGATACAAATTTTGACTTTGCCTTAAGCCTTACCAATTTGCTGGGCAACACTGTTAAAAGACTGCAATTCCGTTGTTCACTTTAGGAAGAGACTCCTCCGCTTCATCTCAGGGTTGTATCTTCCAAGTCACTCATGCTGGTGCAAAAAAGAAAAGATTTCTTTAATTATATTACTACTGGTATATTCGTATAGTTGGGAATGTAAAAATTATTTGCATAAATCTAAAATAATCAAAAATGTACAACAATAGACCCCGATAATACAGTACTTAACTAGTAAGTAATAAAAAACGTTGTCGATGCTCATAAGTCAAATGTCAAATGTTACCTAATCCTTTTACTAAAAATGATTTATGAATTAGTGAATTAAGGATTTTCCGAAAAATATATTAAGCATATTGTTCAAAATATGTATTGCATTATAGGGGCACACAGTTTAATGCCAATCAAAAGGTTGAAATGAATATAATCGTATTTTTTTGACACATGCCCGCCATTTTTATAGTTGTGTAAGTTATAAACAAATGCATGTTTAAATCAATATTATTACTAAAGATAGTTTCAAAAGTATCTGCTGAATGAAGTATTTGTTTGAAATATTGTGTTTATTGACTGACAAAGCGTTCATAAATTAAACCCACTGGAGATCCAAAGCCAAAACCTCTCAAAACACAAATATAAGCAAGAAAAACAATGTTTACTGTACAAGCATATAACTTACTCAGATTCTTTGTCGAAATATCGTTATTAATTGATAATTTATTGATTTTTCTAAGTTTATTTTTATAAGAAACAGTGCATGCGAGCGGCAAAGGAAAATTGACGCACATTATCTATGGACATGGACAGTGGATATCGCAGAGAATCATAGACTAGAGATGAGTCGTTCGTGAATAGCAGTTCTTTTTTAAAAAATTATTCAGCGTTCCGAATTAATGAACTGTTCAGTCCACATCTTAGAGTATATACAAACAAGTCCACATACACCAACAAGCGTTAATCATTTCAGTATCGTATGTGAATCTCATATTCTCAATAAAACAAGGTTATTATTTTAGTTAGACACATGATAGAAGAGACGTATGTATTAAGTTTTTATGATAAATCTCAAGATATTTGTCAAAGTTGACGATGTAACAATCTTATGTTATAGCGGTCAAGACGTTATTGTTACGTTTTATTGCTATCTTGACAGGAGAGTTATCTTGCTGTCAACACAAGTATTTTATATCATAATGATTATCTAAACTGAATTGTAAAAATGGCAAACAATTGATCAATTCATAAATATAAAAAAAACAACCAGAGACAGTCTCCGTGTAAGAGACGAAAGTATTTTCTATTCAGATGATTAAATAAACATCTATGTAGACTATAAAAGTAACAGAGTCGCAAGTTATTTGTTATAAATTCTAATCAATTCAGGTGGAGTTTTGTGATGCACAAAAATAAACCTTTCTACTTAAATATAGGAATATCTTATGAGTAAAAATCCGCATATGAATACAATCAGAGAATTTGAAATAAAACGAAATTGTAAAATCTAACAACTCACTTGTACTTTATTTTCTAATCGGGAGATAAAAATAAAAATTTGCAAAAAGGGATTCCTCGGGCAATTCTAACAACATTTGATAAACTAAATTCTAAAAGTTGAAAAGAAGCGCCTGCTGGTCTTGTGGTAAAGATAATTGACTGGAGATCCAGTGGTAGCGGGTTCGAGCCTTATTACAGACCACCAAGCTTGTCCTGTAAGGCATTTATGGAGGCCATTTTGAAAGAAAATATGCGGGTCGCGAACATGAAGATAACTAAGTTCACATGTCCATGAACAATATTCTATTCTTCAGGTTAAAGTTGAAAAATGAAGATAAGCAATGGAGAGAAATCAAGAAGAATGAGTGGAAAGCGAGGTAGGGTTTAATGAGTTAATGGTCATTACACGGTCATTAGAAGGGAAAATGGATATGTGGGTTTTTTTTTTGGATTTTTTTTTTACATACAGGATTTACATACAGGACATACAGGATACAAATACAGGATTTTTTTAGAAAATTTATTTGATTATTCATTATATTTGACTTAATATTAATCCTTTCTATTATTCTCATGTAAGATTTCTAAATAATTAATCGGCGAAACCTTATAACCTGTATATAATATTTTTAATCCTGTTAATTCATTCAACACAAAAGATGTTAAGAAAAGAAATGATTTTAACATTTTTTATTTATGTAATATAACTTTGAAGGATATAAAGTAAGTTAATTAACATATGGAATATCAAAATATATATTTGCTTCTCCTCTATAAGAGTTATGGACTCGTATATAGCGGAGGATTACTTGTATATAGAGTAGAGATATGGTTATAATAACTTATTCAAACAAATAATATAAGATGAGAACATAAAAACAAATGCAGTAAAAGTAAAAGTTAATAGTGGTAAAATGTAAATAATTAATGTAAAACGAAAAGAAGAAAGTAAAAACAAAGTTATATCAAATTAGTGAAGAGCAATATAATAATAATAAATTCACTAAAAGAAATAGTAGACAGTGGTAAAGTGTAAATGACGAAACACGAATTTTTCCACTAAAAAGTTTTTCCGGATCATTATTTTTTCGGGTGGATTGATAAAATATTTAATGCCTTAGAGCCAGTTGCATTGACGTGGATAACAGTAATCATTCATAAGAACCACAGTTTTTACGAAAACGGGTAGTATTATTGGTGGAAAACGAAATAATTGTAACGTAACGGAAAACGGAAAAATAAAACAGAAGTTGATTCAACTGGCTCTAAGGGCCGGTTGTTTCAAGTTGGATTAAAGTAAGCTTTCTTTTAAAGCATAGATTTTTACGTTCTCCACCAATCAGACGATCCGTTTTCGTAAAAATCTATGCTTTAGTCGACCGCTTACTTTGATCGAACTTGAAACAACCGGGCCTAAGTAACTTAAAACTAGGTTTACGGCACTCGTCAAATTGACGGATTTCCTATTTGCTTTGTAAATTTTACTAAACAGGTAGAAATTTTTTCTGATTTTTTTAATGACTTTTTATAATGGATCAGTACAAATATATTTACAGTTTTTTTTATTCGGAAACCTCTTATTTTAGAAAATCTTGTTGCTTTATACCTATCTCTACGGACACCCGTCAAATTTACGGATTTAGTAGTTTAAAGAATA
Source organism: Agrypnia vestita (assembly GCA_016648135.1). Lineage (NCBI taxonomy): Eukaryota > Metazoa > Arthropoda > Insecta > Trichoptera > Phryganeidae > Agrypnia > Agrypnia vestita. The sequence continues at coordinate 28,164 of JADDOH010011033.1, read as the reverse complement.
TCCCTTTTGAATTCGTCCCATTTGTGAAATTATTACTTTTGAAACAACATAATCATATTTCTACAATTTGTGTGAAGCAATGAAGAAAGAATGTCATCGATGTTTTTGTTTCAAACACAAATTACAAGAACATATGTGCTGCGTAACGCATTTGGAGCATTATGATTTATGGGGCAATAAAAAATGGTCTCTTCAAGGGTTGATTTCTGGCAAAGTTGACCAATCTTCAGTTTTCGAATTGTAATCTGTGTGTGAAGTTTTAAAATTTTAGCAATGCGTATAAATATTTGCAAAGAAAAAATCTACTGTGAGAATTTTTAATTTGTAATTTTCTAATAATTACTAATTGTAGTTTCTAATAACTACTAATTACATTTGCAATAATATTTATTTTATCTTCACCCATTTTTAGCAACCGTAAGTAAATCAAGAAAGTATTTTGAATTATTGATTGAAATTTCTAACATCGATGAAGAACATTCCGGTACTAGCTCTGAAGAAAGAGCATTTAAAAGTGAAAGTGAACATGAATCCGAATCCTTCTACAGCGAAATGACAGAAGAGTCATCAGAAGAAGAAAACATTTCAGGTCTTGGTAAAAAAAAAGCGCATTTCCTCAAGCATCGACTCCGATAAAAAGTCATCCACCTCCAAAAGCAATGCAACAGAACTACTTGCTGTCGATGGAACACAATGGATGGGCTTTGAAACAAGTGGGTCCAGCGGTAGACTATCCATTCACACAATATTCAAAGGTGTCGCAGGACCTACTGGATATTCCAAAAGAAATGTGATGTCGGGTCATGTGCGAACTGCCTTCGAACTAATAATTGATACGCGCATGTTAGAACATATCAAAGACTGCACAGAAATAGAAGCGCGTCGTATTCGAAAAAAGAATTAAACCATTTCGATTGAACAATTGAGGACTTCAGTTAAATAAATCATTTAATACGAAAAAACAAAGTATTTATGTGCATCCGTCAATTTGACGGGTGCCGTAGAGATAGGTGTATAAAAAATTCCCGTAAACCTAGTGTTAAGTAATTTTCAGTTGCTGTTAATTTGAATTTAGGCACCTATATTTATAGTTTTATAGTTGATTTATTGCAATACAATTTGTGTTTAGGTATTTTTATAAGCAAATCAATGAATTTTGTATGACAATACAATTTGTGTTTAGGTATTTTTATAAGCAAATCAATGAATTTTGTATGACAATATCGGTATATGCGTTTTTATTTTAGTTTGATATAGCTCCAAAAATATGCGACTAAATTGGTGAAATGTTCAGAATTTGAATAATGCACTTGCCTCTTGTGCTGGCAATATGGAAGCTTTAGACTTCAAGTTATCAAACGATGTGAGAAGAAATACCCCAGATCATTTTTATTCCTTTCTTCCATCTCGAATATTCTAGTCGAAATGAATTAATTGTAAAATTTTACAAATGATTTTTATGTGAAAAATCTCTCAATGCGTCTCAATTCGTATTCTTGATTTATTCTTTATACGTCGTAAAAGCATAACTACATTGGTAAACTAACTAACTAATCATAACGTGGATTCCGAGCAGGGGTAGGCAGAGGGTAGAATGCCATATTCTTCCATCTTGGCACCCCACTTTTAATTTGGCTACATTCATACATTTTCTTTTGCATGTTCTACGGTTGTTGAGGCTTTTAACAGGGCCAACCTTCAATCTTTGTTATATCTGATCGTGCTCTCTATTCATGCTGCCTTCAACACTCGCCTTCGTATAATTTTTAATCATATGTTCCACATGACCAAACTATCTTAGCGATCCTTTCTTTATTCTATCTACCACGCTACAATACAATGCCCGTTATAAATAATTCATTTGAGACTCCTACGTTTCTTTTGAGATTCCTAAGCTTTTATATAAATAGCCATTTGAGAAAAAATGAGTCACCCTGCCGTGTACGCATGTACACCTTTGAGGAAATAATGAACTTCAGTTCAATAAACTGAACGAAACATCCCATCACTATATCGATTAAGATTATTATTGTCTACGCCCCGCTTGTGTCTACAGTCGGCAGCCATTTTCCAATTGGGATTAGGACCATGAGTTGCGCTGACCGAGATGTTCTTGCCATCAAGTCCGAGCCGGAGTCTGCAGCCGGGAGCGGTGATAAAGGAGCAGGCGATAGAGCGTTCTACATGAATATAAATGTACCGCTCCTCGACATTAAGCAGGAGTCCTCGGATTACTCCAGGAAAGCCGATCTGCGCGCCGGTGAGTCTCTCGTTCATTATTAGATAATTTTCAGTGATGTGAAATACTCGCATCTGATGAGGCCTTAAAAAATTGATGAAAATAAATAAAGTCTAACCCAAGTCGACCAGCTTTCAAAAAATCTAAAAATAACACACATTGCGTGTGACAGATGCCATAGATAATAAATATGCTTTGTAGAGATGGGACGTTCATGAATGAATGAACTGTCGCTTTTAAAAAATTATTAATTGTTTCGTATGAATGAACTGTTCAGTTTACATTGTCTAACAACCGATCATCTACTAAATTTAAAAAAAGATATACTTTTTAAGTCGAATTGAGAGTGAAATTTTATGCAACGAAATGCGCGCGCATCATGCAACCGAATATTTTCACACTTTGAAGTCATGCACGACTGACCAATCAAAAGTTAAGGTGGCGGTTTTCTGTGTGATATAACCAATAGCGATTCTCATAAGTGAGGTTATAAATTTATAGGTTATAAATTTTATTTATATAATAAGATTTTTTTATGTATGCCAAAGAAGTATGACTTCGAATAATTACACATCTGTCCTATAATAGTTAATTTTTTTTAAGAATTATTAATTTAAATAATAAGCATTTCGTTGTCTGTCTGTCCGTAACCTCCTGTAACGTCCGCAACTTCTTTTATTTTTTTTCTTTATTTTTTTAATTTGTTTATTTTTCTCCTCACTGGCGGTACATAATGGCGTTCTAGTGCCAACCCTAATGTATGGAAGTGAAGCCTGGAATTGGCAAAAGAGGAATGAAAGTAGACTGAATGCGGTCATTAATACGCTTGTGTGGAAAATCTTTGGTCGATAGAGTAAGGAATGAACAAATTAGACGTGAATTCAATGCTGACTGTAGTGTGGTAGATAGAATAAAGAAAGGAGTGCTGAGATGGTTTGGTCATGTGGAACGTATAAACGAGGAAATAATGGTTAAGAAAATATATGAGGCTAGTGTTGAAATAAAAACTAACATTCTTCCGAATTATTTGCATTACAATAAATGCGCCAGATAATTAATTCAACTTTTAACTCCTTTTTAGACCAGTTTTTATAAATCCAGAATATTTTGAGTATGTTCAAATTTTCAAAAACACAATACTGAATTATATCCCTAGGGAAATATCATGCACGCTGTAGAGTTGGTGTGAACCTGGATGTGGGTTAGAGTTGATGTGTAAGATTTGGTAATCCGTCATGGGTGGAATTGTGCAAAGTGATCACTTAAGGTAGCCGTACGATAGGTCGTAAGCCCTACGACCATCCAAAAAGACTCCCATATAAAAAATAGTTTCTTCTCTATGATACATCTATAATACATATTGATTTTTTCTGTTATCTGGTCCTAGCATTGAGCCCACAATGACTAAACTACGGTCGCCGAAAAGAGAGATCTTCGTACATCGACCCTACTCTACGCATCACTGTCGCACGCGCACAATTCGACTGCCCCAACGAACGAGGCAGTAACTCAATATTTTAGGTATTTGAATTAGTACCATTTTTAGGTTTAGACCATGATTGCCTACCTACAGCAAAGACAGCAGTATCTCAAATGCAATATTTAACAGATGAATTTTACAAAACTAGTAAATCAGTTAACCATTTTTCTTCCATGTAATAACGAAGTAGGTAGGAATGTAAATTATTATAAAATATCACAATTACTAAAAAAAATTTGAGAAGATTCAAAAAAGAATTAGAAATCCGGTTCGAAACTTAAAAGTGTCCCCCTGAAAAATCGATTTATTTGAGTTACTGCCTCGTTCGTTGGGGCATTCGAATTATGTTGCTGTCACGCTCGCTCCCTGTACCTGTGCGAGCGTGACAGCAACACAACTGCACGCGTGCGACAAGGACTCGTAGCGTAGGGTCAATGTACGAAAACCTCTCCTTTCGCCGACCGAAATATAGCTTGATACAAGAAGAACGAGGTGACTTGGAGCCGAGCCGGGAGACAGGCAGCTCTCCAGCTCTGCTGTATCGGATTATTGTTTTTGATTCCAGAAGTGATTTCCAGCAATGCGGGCTGGGGAAATGCGCAGGGAGGCGATGTGCAGACAAAAGCGGGGTCTTTCGCAGAGAGCGGCGGTGAGCCAGCAGGCCGTGGAGCGCCCTACATTGAGATAGACATTCCGTGTCCTGACATCAAGCGGGAGTGCTCGGACGAAGGGTCTCCAGCTGAGAGAGACCACGGGGGAGCGCCCTGCGAGAAGGTGGACATCTCCTACCCTGACATCAAGCAGGAGTGCTCGGAGTACTCCAGGAGGGCCGACCAGCGCGCCGGTGAGCAGTTGATTCCCTTGGATTAATATATCCGCGAAGTAGATCCCGCACTCGGTGTTGCCGTTGCAGGATGATGATGTGTATGTAATAAAAGAAAGAAACGACAAAATAAAAAATATAAATCCACGAAAAACAAGAAAACTTATATTTTATAACTTTTGCGCTTTAGGAGCTTTTGCTCAAAGAACGGCCCTGAGTATATGGTGGGTCCCACTTCAATGATGTATATATAGAGGAGCTAGAAGAAATCGAATAGATATACGGATAGATAGAATTAGATATATATGATATATATATATATATATATATATAGATAATATACTAGATATAGAATGATATAAAGATCTCTAAATATATTAATATATATATATATTATATTATATCTTGTTTCGGGATGAGGTTGCTCCAAGTAAAGACTTCGTTCTCGTAAGTATTTATTCGGTAACAATACTGGTTTAGACAATCGTTTATATAGTAAGATGCGGTCTCGATAACAATGGTAGTAAAAAGAGTCTCGACTCGACATTTGTGCGCCCTTTTATACATTCTCTCTGTCATGCAGTCTCTTTCTGGCGTCGCGACATACGTTCCTCAGATCTATTACACATATATATATATATATGCAGGGTTATTTGTAAAACATTAATAACCTCGCAGGACTATACTCCTGCCTTGATTATGACTCCAAAATGTTCAAGCTATCTTGACCTAATATCAATAGTTATGGAGATATGCGACATCAAAGTTTGCATTTTTTTTTCAATATTTCTGACTTATTTTTTGTAAAACGCTGGACTATCATTACGGTAACTTATATCGAGTATGAAAAATTCATTCCCTTTAATAGATTTTTCTGCGAGATTATTAATGTTTTACAAATAACCCTGTGTTATATATAATAATAATAATAATAAACCAGAAATCACGATGAAAACACCGAAGCAATTAGAAAATCCAACCTTTTCAACATTGTATAATGACGATAATAAAGTAAATATACGGATTACTAGAAGCCGAGCAAAACTCATTAACGGCGTCGATGGAGAAACCCATTCCTCCACAAACACCTGACGCAGAATTTTTCAAACTTTCAATTGACGGCGAGCTCCGGACCCAAACGGTTGTACGCTTTTTGGAGAAGCAGCTCATCGACAAGGCGCCCTGAAGATGAACAGTGAGATCTGTTCGAAACGTCGGCAGACGACTGGTCCTGACGACCAGAATTTGACGCGGGTTACCCCCAAAGTAGTTAGAATATATATATATATATATATATATATATGAGCAATTACATATAGTAGGTAGATTACTAGTGACTTAAAAAGTCTAAATATTATCTATATATCACTTATACGAAGTATCTTGGAATATTCATCTGTTATTTGGAAACCTCTTTATACAACACGTGTTTTTCCTACAGAGCTGGTCAACAAAATCTTCGCATTTACGAGGAATGTCTTGCTTTCTTCAAAACGCACAAACTGGAGTCCCAATGGAAAATATCCGATCCTGTTGTGTTACACAAGATACTCATTCGAACTATTGATTCTCTTGCTTTATCTAAAATAAGTTTGCATGTTGATCCCCGTATAAAAAACCCGGAATACTTCAGAATAACTACATCCTATTAATGTGGGTATTATTTTTCTCCTATCACAAGAATGTGTCGTACATTCAATGTTTTTTGCTGACCTTAACATTGATGCTGATATTCTTGCAGATACTCTATCATCATTTTCTTGATAATGACCTAAACACACAGAACACAAAAAAAAAAACGAGCGAGCCTTACACTAGCCGCATATGATGTGTAAACATTTGACGTCTCACAATTAAAAATATCAATTGAGCAGCGACAGAAATTAACCTCAAAATTGAAAAATGCTAAATATGGAAACATTTTTTCGAATAATTATTCATCATTACTCACTTGAATTTTTTATCAATGAATCTGCACTTTTTTCAGACACTTATTATTAAAAATTCATTTATAAATACATTTATATTAATATTTATTAATTACTAAATATATTTAAAGAAAATGTATGTGCATTTTTTTAATATTGTATTTTACCACACTGTGTGTGAACTGTCATTAAATAATTTTGGAGGAACCTTAACCTCTCGGAAAATGGGTCGGTACCATCTGACGACCAACTATATCACCGCGCGCGCTCATTGGTCAAATGAAATAGCGTGCGCTTCCCTGGCGTCTAGTTTCCTGTTACGGATTTCCGTCAATTTCTCCACGATTCAAGGAAAGCGAGAGAAAAGATCTTACACATCAAGAAACCTAATTAATTAACATACTCTTACATGGTCACACTACATTGGTATACTAAATGTATATATACGCACGTTGCTAGAGCAAACTCTTGTAATTGGGATAGTAGACTGAGTTTTAAATAATGTTATATTATTTTTTGTGTATTTTGTACATGGTCTTCTGTTATTATTATTTGAACGTCGTCCACATTACCACAAAACATTTTTCTCATACAAAAAATATTTATATTGCAGATGTCTTCAACAGATTCAGATCGAGAATAGAAGATTCTTCGTCGGAAAATCCAACTGCGTCTTCGGCTGCCTCTGGAAAGCAGCCAAAATTGGAGACTGTTTCCAATGCCGAAAAATCCTCAAGCGGCTGCACGCCCACACCCGCTGGTAAGAAGGTGTTTTCATGTTCTCAGTGCCCTTACGCGTGCAGACAGAAAACTTCCTTAACAGTTCACGAGCTCTCACATACTGGGAAGAATCTCTTTTCATGTTCACAGTGCGACTATTCGTGCAATCGTAAATCGCAATTTAAATTCCATTCTCTTACGCACCTTGAAAAGAAACTGTTTTCATGCACGCAGTGCAATTATTCATGCAATCAGAAATCACATCTACAAAGGCACAATCTTAGGCATACTGCAGATAAACTGTTTTCATGTTCACAGTGCAACTATTCATGCAAACGTAAGTCATATTTAAAATTACACGAGCGTCAGCATACTGGGGAAAAACCTTTTTCCTGCTCACAATGCAATTATTCTTGCAATCATAAATCAAGCATAAAAGAACATATTCGTAAGCACACTGGAGAAAAACCATTTTCTTGTTCACAGTGCAATTATTCGAGCAACCAGGCGTTACAATTACAAAGACACAAGCTTACACATAATGCACAGAAACTGTTTTCATGTACACAATGCAATTATTCGAGCAATCGTAAAGATCACGTAAAAAGACATACACTTACACACACTGAAGAGAAATTGTTTTCATGTTCGCAGTGCAATTATTCATGCAATCTAAAGTCACGCCTACAAAGTCACAACCTTACGCACAATGCAGAGAAACTGTTTTCATGTTCGCAGTGCGACTATTCGTGCAATCAGATGTCACAATTAACATTACATATGCTATCGCATACAGGGGAAAGATTATTTTCATGTTCGCAGTGCAATTATTCTTGCAATCGTAAGTCATACTTAAAATTGCACGTGCGTCAGCATACTGAGGAAAAGCTTTTTTCTTGCTCACAGTGCGACTATTCATGCAAGCATATATCAAGCATAAAAGAACATGTGCTTAAGCACACTGGAGAAAAATTATTTTTTTGTTCACAGTGTGATTATTCATGCAATCAGATGTCATCCTTAAATATACATGTGCGTAGGCACACTGGTGAAAAACCTTTTACATGTTCATATTGCAACTATTCATGTAATCGTAAGTCATACTTAAAAATACATTTGCGTCAGCACACTGGGGAAAAACCTTTTTCTTGCTCACTGTGCGATTATTCGTGTAATCATAAATCAAGCTTAAAAGAACACATGCTTAAGCACACTGGAGAAAAACTATTTTCTTGTACACAGTGCAATTATTCGTGCAATCAAAAGTCATCCTTGAATGTACATCTGCTTAATCACAATGAGGAAAAACTTTTTTCATGCTTACAGTGTAATTATTCGAGCAATCAGAAGTCACACCTACAAAGACACATGCTAACGCATAATGAAAAGACACCGTTTTCATGTTCGCAGTGAAATTATTCGTGCGATCAGAAAAGCGAGCTTAAAATTATATGTGCGTATACACTGGAGAAAAAATATGTTCTTTTTCACAATGCGATTCGTGCAGCCAGAAGCACACAAAGCAGCCAAATGTTTACATCAATAAATAATGTAAATCATTTACACCAGTCAATAATAATAATAAATAATGTGCGCAGTGTAATTATTCGAGCGTTATCAAAAATACCCCAAAGATCACCATACAGCCACACTAAAAATAAAGTGTTTTTAGGATGACGTTGCAACTATTCGTGCGATATTATATCCAAAATCATTAATGTGTAAAACTACACTTACGCTTAATACACTGTTATCACAAATCCTGAAGACGACTGTTTTCAAATTGACTTTACGAGAGTACATATGTTTGAATTGCCCGAATTTAATAATTATAATAATTAATAAATAATTTTAATTAATTAATTTTCTTTCTCTTAGTTAACATTTGATATATGTAAACTAGACACGGCAAAAGTCATCATGAAAGAGTACACGCATTTCAATTATGAAAACTTTTAAACTAAATCAATGTTTATGATAAGAATTTTGAGTCGTAATCTGCCTATAACAAGCGCAATATAGTGCGTGAGACAGTGATTAAAATATCGTGCAATCAGACACCCTCCACTAGAACCGTGCTTGACTCGGTCGTCAACGCGGAAGTATGAAAAAAAAATGCTTTGCAGCATGCTACGAATGGCGTTGCAATTACAGTATAGTAAATAAAGTAGTATTTGAGTAGCATGTTGGTGTAGTGGTCGTAACGCTCGTCTTGTGATCTTGTGGTCGGTGGTTTGAGACCCATTCAGGACACCAGCAAGTTAGTCCCTTTTTCATAGCACAAGCGCTTATAGTACGAATATATATATAAAATATATAATCATAGTAAGAATATTGATGTGACACATAGCAAGCTATTCCATATTCGCATCTTTATTTTTTAAATAAAAAAAGTGAATAGACAAAATTCCAGTCCTTAACTAATTTATGAAAAATATCCTCCTGGGTTTAAAAACTTTCAAATATTTATAACTCTGGTTTTAAAAAAGATTAGCTACGACAAAGCATCTCTATTAATTATCTGTTATGTTTAACGTGTAAGCCATGTATTGGAAAAACATTATAGAAATGGATTTATTTGGATTATAAGAAAAATTCTTTTGTAAAATATTATTAAATTTATAAAAAAATCTGTATTTATTTGTTTCTATTCCAGCCTCATCCGTATATATTTATTATTAGTCTTAAAAGTACGATTAGTATGTGAAGAAACATGTAAAAATATTTTTATGAATACACTTAATTTAAATAAAAAAATGGCTGAGTTACAGCAAGATGAAGCAAGCTCGGTAGGCGAATTTTTAAACGGTATTATTCTTTTGTATTTTTTACAAAATTTTCCTTTTCCGACTTTTGGAGATGATTTCTCAAAAACTATTTGGACGATTTCGTTAAAATTTTGCACACATCTTATCAATAATATTATCTACGATGTAGATTTTTGTTAAAGTACGCCTTTTGCTTATTATGAATGCTTAAATTTTTTAGAAAGTTTTGTGAAGGAAATTAAGTGGATTATTCTTGATTTTGTGTCATTGTTATAATCTATGAAAAATTGTTTTGACTTAGACACCAAATAACTGGTATGTGTTCTCCTATCCGAATTCATACATTCTGTTACTGTTAGTTGATATAAGAGTTATTTTTAAGATATTATAATAAATTGTGTTACTTAGTTTATAAAATTTTGTTTATAATACTGTATATATATATATAGATATACCTGCAGATGAACATCCGAACGAAGATGTTTTGTGCAAGATGTTTAATATGTTGTTTTGTAATTAAAAGTTGTTTAATAAAAATATAATAAAAAAATTTAGAAACTGAGTTTACTTTCATCATTCTTGATAACACATCAACCAAAAAAAGTACACAGAATGTAAATAAAATTTTACTATTTGTAAAATTTATTACGTCATGGTCATTACAAAATCAGGTAACTGTGCATTTATACGTATAAATAAAATATAAAGAAATAAATTCTTAAAGAATAAAGATAAAATATAAAAAAAATAATCAAAATGAGATCTCGATTTTGTTGTTATGAAAAAAAAATACATTCGTAACAGTCAATTAGATTTAGTAGTATTAATTACAGCGCTCCTTCTCACGGACGCTAAATATGTCATTTTAAGTTTGATTAATCTAACAAAGTATCTTAATTATAAGATTGGATTAATCTACTATATTGATTGTAAGTTTGGATTAATCTAGTACCTTAATTATAAGATTGGATTAATCTTGTGTCTTAATTAGGTATTTTAATTATTTTCAGGTACATAGTAAAATTGTTATACGACAACAATTGTTACTATTCGTAATATGTTGGAATGTGAATGGAGGATTTTGATAGTTTGGATGGTGTGGTGATTAAATTATTTTAAAGTGATATAGTTTTTTTTATTTATTTTAGTAGATAAACAATACTCACAGCATTTTAACAGTATGATTAAATAATTTATGCCCATAACGTTCAAATGCAACAGAAAAATTACATTTCTTATTGTCTGGATGATTCATTGCGTTCTTAATGAAAGTTGAGTATAACTCAGTTGTATGTTCCCTCTGTTATAATGCACATGTATAGACCCCTGAAAGAATTCAGCATAATTTCTTAATGTTTGTCAATGTTAAATTAAATCTACACATATGTAATCTAGATATATATCTTCAATTTAAAACATGCTTATGAATGAACTCGATATCCATAGTTTGTTAGAAAGAAGGAAATTAATAGCCTTCATATTTTTGTATAAAATTATCAATTCTCAAATTGACAGCTCTGTTCTCTCTAATGTATATTTCTGGACCATGTTTCATACCCCATTGCAGGGGCCATCATCAGGGCTGACGTGTTGTTGTGAGTGTTGATGTTGTGGTGAAGTACTGGCTAGCATAATGAAAATATACACCCCACTGAAAGCAGGATTATTATGTGGCAATACCATGCTGGAGACATGTAATGTCACGAATTGTTTTAGTTTATGTGTATGTTTAATCTATTGTCGTATCACTAACTTTGTATTAGTGTTACAGTAATATCTAAATATAATAATTTCGTTCGAATTCATTGCTAAAAAACGAAATTACAGAAAGAATCGAACATAACATAGTCACCACCGAGTCTCTCTAGCTTATCAAAAATATGCTAGATCAAGAGCAAGGCTTATCTAAGACGCGAATCATTAATTTAAGAAGGTTTTTGTTTGCCCGGATTATTTTAAATATTCGAGGTTACATTGCTGTAAGTTTGAGTTTTAATTATTTTCATAAAACTCGTTAAAGTAATCGTCAGCGATCAGTGTAGATTTTTATAACTCAGCACTAAGAGCGTTATTAATATTTAATTTAGTATTTTTTTAAGTTTTTGAGAAAAACTTCTACCGCGCGTACACATGAGTACGCGCATGAATTTTTTCAATTTGAAATTATGATCTCCTTTAATATTCACTAAATGCTTTAAGATCTCGAGTGCCTCCTTGACTAGACGACTTTCCTAGGATCTTCGGATCGTATGCAAGACTGCAAGTCAACATTCATAACAACACATCAGCGCTGATAATGGACCCTGCGATTGAATATAACATTATAACATGTTTTGCGCATAATCCAAAAGAGTTACAATACGTAATTTGTAATAGATGGTGTTCTATAAAAAACATAATTTTATCCCTAGAGGTAAGAAAAAAAATTATACATGGATCATCATCAATGGCTTCACAGACCATTGTGAGCCTTAGCCTCATCCAAAATTCCTCTCCATCTTTCTCTATCCTGACATATACTTCTCCAATCCCTGATGCTTATAGTTTTCACGTCTTACTGCATCATCCAGCCACCGGAGTTTGGGACTACCAGCGCTGCGTCTACCTTGGGGCTTTGTGTGGAGAATCTTTATTGGCATTCTCTCTTCACTCAGTCTTTCTACATGCCCTGACCAATAAATATGTTGGGCTCATTGTAAATATTGTAGACTTCCTCGTTGTATCGTATTCTCCAAACTCCGATATTTGTACCATACATGGATAGATAGATAGTAAAATAAAAAGTTTGTTATGTAAAATACAAGCTTTATTACAATTCATTATAAATAAACATAATTTAATAATTTGTTTTCTATATACAGTTTATTTGACTTCAAATACATGACTGCTCTGCATATATCCAAATCAATCGAATATCAAATTAATTCATAACTGAAAGATTCTTTTTCGACCGACTTTTCTTAGAGTACGGCTTCTCGCCCAGATGGACTCGCAAATGCTTGTTCAAATTGTCTTTTGTGGCGCCTTTATAACTGCACTCATTACACGAAAACGGCTTCTCTCCCGAGTGCGTCAGCGCGTGCCTCTTCAAGCTAGACACCGTCGTGGACGTGTGGTTGCACACGCGGCACCTGAACGGTCTCTCCCCAGTGTGGGTAAGAATGTGCGTCTTTAAGGTATACTTGGCGGCGCACCTGAAACTGCATATCTCGCACGAGAAGGGTCTTTCGCCGGTGTGACAAAGGTTGTGTCGTTTCAACGCAGCTTTGCTTCCACCCTTATAGTTGCAAACCTCACAAGGAAACATATTCTCTTTGGTGTGTGTACGCATGTGCGTCTTCAGTAGCCTCGGAGTCGCGTGCTTTTTACCGCACACGATACACTCGAACGGTCTGTCTTCCGTGTGAGAATACGCGTGCAGTTTCAGCGCGACCTTAGTGACGCAAGTGTAACTGCACGCATCACACGCAAACGGCTTCTGCGTGCTGTGCGTCATCACGTGCTTCTTCAAACTGTGTTTTTCTGTCGTGCGATAAGAACAGTCTTCACAGCCAAACGGTTTTTCTCCTGAATGTTTACGCATGTGTATTTTTAAAGCATATTGCGTGGAACACATATGACTACACACATTACACAAAAACTTTTTTTCTCGTGTATGTATTAAATAGTGTTTATTAAAATTTCTTGCGCCTTGGAATACTTTACCACATTTGTCACATGGATACGATTTTTTATCAGTGTGTAAAAGCAGGTGTACCATCAAACATCTTTTAGTTTTAAACTTTTTACTGCATTCGTCACACTCGAATGATTTCTCTTTAACATGGACGGCCATGTGTAATTTCAATGCAGTCTCACTCGCTAATTGTTTACAACATTCAGTACACTTGAGTGAAGTTCTGTGCGAAATTACATGTTTATCTAACAAACTCTTTGCATTTGAATGTAGTAATGTTAGCACCACTTTCGCTAGCAAAAGTAAACGAACTACAAACTAAATCGGTTTGGTTTGTGGGCGACTTATTGTCCATCATATTTTGTTCGACACCTGTGTGCGAAAGAATGTGATTTTTTAGTTTGTCTTCGTTGATACACATATAACTGCACTTATAACACGATAAAAGATTGCCTCGAATATGAATAGCGTCATGCTTTTTTAAAAGAGTTTCATCATCAAATTTCTCTCTGCATTCTTTGCAAGAAAATGATTTATTAGGAATGTCAAAAATCACAGATTTTTCAAAATCTCGCTTATATGCGACATCGTTCATAATTTTTTTGCGACTATGAGTAAGTCTGTGCAGTGTTAGCTTGGGTTCTTCAAAGCACAGATAACTACATTCATCACATGATAATATTTTACGTTGCGGTTGCACGAGGGCATCATTTTTGAGAATAATATCATTAAGATCACATTTTGTAACGCTACGCTCTGTCGATTGAAGAGATTCGTTTTTAAACGTGTGTGTGAGCATATGCACTTTCAGTTTGTGTTCTTCGATGCACAAATAGCTGCATTCACCGCATGAATAGATATTCTTGGCAACTTCACCGCACTTGCCATTTTCGACACCATCAGACTCAGATTTGATATCATATTTTAAAGCGGGTATCTTCTCAGTGTGAGCTAAAACATGACCTTTAAATTCGATATCGTCTCTGGTCAAGCGTCTGCGTTCATTGCACGGAAGTAGGACCGTTCGTGCATGTGTAAGTTCACGTTTTTTTAAAATCCTCCTATAGGACAACACTTGAGAAAATTCATCACGAGGTTTCTCCCCAGTGTGAGTATACGAGTGTCTTTTCAAACAAGACTTAGTGGTGCACTTGTAACTACATTCACTACAAGCGAATGGTTTCTCACCCGTATGTGTGAGTGCGTGAGATTTCAAAGTATTTTTCTCAATAGTCAAAAAACCACACACATTACATGCAAAAGTTTTCTTTGCAGTGTGAAAACGCTTGTGCAATTTCAAACTGTGTTGACTTTTACAGACGTAATCGCATACATCACACGTAAATGATCTGCCGTCACCGTGTACACACATGTGACTTCTTAAAAGGTACCTGCTGGTGCATTTGTAACTGCAGACCTTACAAGAGAACTGTTTGTCTCCAGTGTGGTTGAAGATGTGTATATTTGGATCGGAGTCGAGATTTTTTCTAGTATGAATGATCATATGTAATTTTAATCTATAGTTGTATTTTGTACTGTACTTGCATTGTTTACAAGAAAACGGTTTCTTTACTAAGTGATTTTGTTTTTCGCATTCTTCGTGGGTATTAGGCTTTTTTAAAATACAAGTTTCACCTAGTTGGTCTGTGTTATCTTCCAACGTTGATTGTTTTGCAGATGTAGTCGACAACGGTTCATCGGGAGAGGTAAATTGCTGTCTTAAATTCGAAGTGTTAAGCGACATTTCTTCACCTGGACCTATCAGTCGAAAATCAGACTCTTGTAAAAAGCAGACTTCAATTTCAGCGGGACACTCTGAAAAAGAGAAAAGATACAACTAATTTACTGTTTTTGAATTTAAAGATTGATTTTTTACTCAAGTCTCAATACTTACGACCTAAATCATATATAATTACCAGGCGCGTGCAGTGGGAAGCAGAAGTATGACTTTTATTTAACCTTAAATTACCTAAGTTAAGTATCGTGACTAACGATTTATAATTCATCTTTAAAACGGTGCTATAACATTTAAAACACAGTCAAAAACGTACAGTTTTGTTATTAAGTTTTGGATTGGAGAAGTGTTTAGAAAAGTGTCTTCCCAATTTTTGAAGTGAGTACATCTTAAGGCGCGTTGGGCAATTTTTGGATTGGTAAAATCTTATGAGTTCGCGTCACCGACATGCTAATGTTAACAGTATATCTGTAGCTATAAGCATCAATATTAGTATGAAAAAATGTTCCGATATCAAATTTAATGAAAATATTCGTACAGATAAGTTGTAGAACTCAAAAGGTTCTATAAAAAAGTTCGCGACGATATGTACATATCTACATGTTAAGATTAATATACAAAATTATAAAATATGACTAAAAGTTATTAAAAAATCTACGCGTCTGAATCCGCGGGCACAGCTAGTTGTTAATAATTATATCTGGTATTTGAAGTAATATTTTTGATAGTATTAACAACTTAGTTTTCCGGGTATGTATCTTCAGGCCATACTTGCTTCTTGATTTATTTACCTATTTACCAGTGTTTGAAGGTCATGGGTGATGATACATTACTAAGTACTTCAAAGATGTTACCGTCTTCTAAAGCGTCTGTTTCCAGCGGATCTACGCATTCGATCTTTACATGAGGGTACGCCATTTCTATTTCATTGCACAGCTCCTCAGAGGCTATCTCTTCAAGGTCGCTCTCGCCAGTTTCCTCCTTATACTTGGGAGTGGGGTCGTCAAGATTTATGATATCCATTATCCTGGAACGAACTAACTAACAAACAAACTAGTGGTTTGTGAGAGTCGAGAGAGATGGGTCGTATTCCTGAAAAATTAAGATGATATCAGAATTGCATACGGGTAAAGAACAACGGAGTCCTGTATTATGTAACGATATCACGATATTATAAAACAAGATATCATTTAGAAATGGCAGCCTAGATGTATTCTTCATGACACAGGCTAAGTTCAAAAGCGAAATATACTGATTGTTATAATACACTGATTGTTATTAGATGTCTACCGGTTTCGATACCGTACTTCATCAGCACGTCATATTGTCAAGATTGTGTCCGTCCTGACGAAGATACAGTACGGAATCGGAACCGGTAGATGATTAAAAAGGGTGGTTTATGAAAGGTTTGTTAGTTTTTTCAAATAAACATTTTTATTTTGTTAGCATACACAGTTATAAAGGTGTTAAAGGTAAAAATAAATAATAAATTCACAGGAAAAAAGTAAAAATAAAGAAAAAATTGGTTAACGGAATATACAAATGAATAAAACATTGCAAATGTTACAGTACATGGAAACATATAATAAGTACACAAAAGTTTTGAAGTGTGTAAGTACTGGCAAAATCAGATAGTGTGTCCCAATAATCACTACATTGCAAAACATTGAGAAACCAAATGTAGGAAAAAGAAACTACATATCGATAAATTTAGTTGACGGTGGTATGAGCGTGGAATACACGCTCACCATAGACAAAATTATATAAGTCTTAGGATACACGGTGTTAACTTCGGAACCCGCGCACTCCACCCCCGCGAGGCACTTTTAAATTGTATTTGCACTTTGCTTGCATTTTTAAATTGTGCGGCACTCTGAATTTAGTTCTGAACATTACTTATAATTTCCCCAACATAAAAACTGTGACGCAATATGTGATTAAACTATTTGTAATAAAACATAAAAACCGTATTGTAATATGTGATAAGACTAATTTAAAAATAATCATAACATATCTATTTATTGTACTCTAATGTCATATCAGGGTCAATAATCAAGTAAAAATCACCCTTGCAAAGGTGTACAATATAAAATGATACACACTGCTCCTTATATACTAGCGGCAGCCCACAATTTTCACGATTGTATTTAGGAATAGGTTACTCTAAAAGCTTCAAGAAACTCTGACTTTATGCGTTGAAAAATTGACGTAGTCAAAGTCGGGTCCTTATAACAATCTTGCATTAATAATAATTACAATTTTTTCAGCGGTGTTCGGTTCGCCGCCCATGACGAAAATTTATAAAACCAAAGGCAGCAATATCCGAAATATTAAAAAAAGGTTTTGAATGCAGTTAGCGAGGATTACTAATTTAGAATGTACTGAATTCTAGATTTTATAGTAAAAATAGCTATATTTCCTTCAAAATCATGATTAAAAATCATTATTAAGGGCAAAGACAGTAATATGAGTAGCCATGTATTATAGTATATAAAGCTCGCAGTGTAGAGAGCAAATACAGCAATATCTACTTCAACCAATTAATCTCCAAGGATGTGTCGCGTCACAAAATGTCCTAAGGTGAGAGTTGTCGATTTTAGACTGAAAATCATAGCAAAGACAGCAATATCCTTTTAAATAAATAACAAAAGCAGCAATGTCCACTATTTGAAAGCAAATACATAAAGATACAAAGATGTCTCACAGAGACGAAATTATATAAATTGTGAAAAAAAACAAAATACATATTTAAAAGTTAAATATTTATTTACACACGTATATAATATGAAAACTGAGGTGCCAATTGTTTTTAAAAACTTATTTCCAATAAGATGTAGGTTATATAGGTTCTAGGTAAATTTTCTTGAGTAGTGATGGTTTTTTAATATTTATCTCAGAAACACCTCAGTGGTATGTTGCTGCCTTTGCATTTCTACCCCTCAATCATGGTTATTATACACATAAAATGTTTTTGAATATTGTTCAATTCGACGAAATTAAAAGCATGTTTGAGTTTACAAAAATGGTTCAATTTTGTCAACGTGGTCAATTTTGAATACAATTTTTAAAACGACCCAAGTTCTGGAACAACATACCTCTATTTTATAATTATCACAGAACTTGACTAACCAAATCATCAAAACCCGAGTGAAATAGAAACCTTGAAAACAAATATTGTCGACAATGCCCTGCGGTAAAATTCATTTAGAGTTGCGGAAAAATCAATTTCTTCTGACAAAAAAGTATTGTTCGAGATCTAAGTAAAGTACTTCTCCTGTTAAGGATATACTGTAGGATCAGTCGATCGTCAGAAAAGCCTGTGTCACCCTTCATAATATTGTACATTTTGACACTTTGTATGTAAAATGTCGAAAAATTAATAAAAAAATATTTTATTGACAGATGTCAATTACATTGCGCAGTGCGCATGTGCGACTCTGACCGAGAGTTTAATCTAAAATTTCCGCTCAGAATTCTCTGACAGATTTCGCTTAATCCGATTTGAAACAACCGGTTTTTGAAAAAAGTACTAAAAATTTCAGTTTAAACTCTACGCTTACTTTGATCGAACTTGAAACAACCGGGCCTAACTTATCTGAAGAATGGCCAAATTTAGAACTAACGACGCCATATTGGATTATCTACAGCTGACAGACCTTTGACAGACTTTGTTTACAGAGGGTTTCACGACTGTTTCGATAGTTTTTTAAGAAAATTTTAGACTGTCACCATGCCAAAAACCATTAAAAGCGGTGTTCGGGAAATAATCTTGAAAATGCACACGTTTTTTGAAGAGGAACAACGTCTAAAAGCCCCAATTATACCGTTTGATTTTGTTCAAAGATGTATTGCCCAGTATTGCCGCCGTTTCAGGTTAGTGCTGCCATGCAGTTATAATGATTTTCCCATACTTAGTTTTTTATTTTACTATTATACAATTTCTTCGGGTATTTCTCAATTGGCAATTTACAAAATAGTTAAAGAAGGTAAAGCGGCCGTGGAAATGGGCATTAAAATATCTACACCCGGAAAAAAAAGAAAAAGGATAAGTGGAAAAATTGATATTGATGACTTTGATTTGGGAATCATCAGACGAAAGATACACGATTTTTGTACTTTTAAGAAAGAGTTACCTAGATTAAGTAAACTGCAAAAGGTATTGAAAGAAAACATAAATTTTCAAGGATATCGTGAGATATTACGTAAATTACTGCATAAGCTAGGTTTTCGTTTTCGAAAGACTAAAAGTAACCATAAGGTGCTTATAGAACGCAATGATATAATTAATATGTGCCGTGAGAGCATAATTCTTGTATGAATTAAGGAAGAATGAAACTTCTTTGAATCGGCGGCCAGTCATATATCTAAATGAAACATATATACATACCTCACACAAATGTAGACAAATGTAGGCAAAGTGAAGATGTCGAAGGTGTATTCAAACCAGTATCTAAAGGTCAGTGCTTCATAATTGTCAATGCAGGAGGGGAAACTAACGTGTTCATTTGTATAAACATCTTTTTTTCAAAAATAAACTTTTTTGTTTATGCACATTAAAGACTGGTTGCATCAACTTTTTATAGCAATAGTTCATTTAAAGCATAGATTTTTACGAGAGCGAGTTGTTTGATCGGTGGAAAACGCAAAATATCTATGCTTTGAACGAAAGATTACTATAAACCAAGTTGATACAACGGCCCTAAACCGATTGATATCCTTAGGTGTTACTGAGTTAAACATGGAGGTCAGATTATTAGATATGAGACACCGAATAAAACGGGCGCCACACTGCGCGGATCTTCCGCCGCGTCTCTTCTGTCGCGGAACATCGCTATATTTCTTTCCATACAATATGCGCTTATTAAACACACTACGCGGATGATCGGTCGATCTATTTGCTTTGCCGATTTGGCGCAACGGAAAAGACGCGGCGGAATATCTGCGTAATGTGGCGCCGGCCTAAAAGGATTATTATTGTTTGGTTTTATTTTTCTGAAAATTGTATTTTTCTTTGATTTTGAAAAAACGCCATTTGGTGACGTGTATTTTGCGAATGTATATTTTGATGAATTTATTTGTACATTAGTTTACATTTTTTGTTTTTTATCGTGTCGTATACTGCTTAATAAATTGTTGTTAAGAAAAAACGAATTTGCAAAAAATTCCCTAAAAATGAGATAATTTTTAGACTATGGGCAGCACCACAACGATGGGACGCCCTCCTTTATTCTCCAGATAAGTTGGACGGACTATACTGAAAATGTAACAAGTTATAATTAACAAAATTTAAATTCCAGCATCGCAGTCATTCAAGGATTAATGTTTTTAACAATAAAACTCTCGATATTACTCATTTAAATGTTATTTATTACGCTTTTTCTATATAAACAACGTCATAACACGATTCTCAATTTTGAGAAACAAATTTAATTATTTGAGTAATATCGTAGTGATCTGTATACGTGCTGTTCATAAATGGTATTAAATTAAAAATAATTTTAGGAAGAGCGTTCATTTAATTGAACAGCGGCATTTAGAAATCAACACCGTTCCAAGGCCAACAGCTTGGGTAAATAAAATGCATCATAAAAAATGGTGTATTCGATAAAAGTTAAAGATAACTTACTCAGGCACTGCGTTAGAAGCCGTTGTTTCAAAAATAGTTAATAACTCAATAGTTGTTGGGTGACACTTACTTAAAAACGTGATCAACAACAACGAAGGCGAAGCGGGGCCACCGCGAAAGTCATAGATAACCATAGATAATTAGCGAATACTGCTAACAGACAAGAATGAATGGCTACACTCTGAAAGATAAAGTGAAATAATAATTTCCAACCGGAATATTCGGCCGTATTTTGAAAATAGCAATCACGACTATTTCGCTATATTGACAGTTATGCTACAACATCGTCAATTTTGATGTTATTAAGACAGGTTTGGAATTAATTAATTCGACTTCAGAATCAGAAAGCTCTTAAACATAAACAAATGTTAAGTTTTTCACAATTTGTGAACTTTGATTGCTTTGACTGAAGAGTGTATTTGTGTTTTGATTACTAAAAATTTCATTGTGTATTCCTAATAATCGTGATCGGGAGCGATGCTACGACGAAAAAAGAGTCCCGGGAAAAAAGGAACAGAGTATCGTACTTTATTGTAAGAATGAGTATGTTATTTTAGTCACTGTGACTTCAAATTACCTGATGATTACTTGATTTGTTGTCTCTTTCAATGCAATATATGCTACATATGAAAGTCGGCTAGTATGGGAATAACGTATCTATATATATATATTTTTTTTTGGTTGGCTTTGGTCGCCTCACTATGTTAATCATTCAACAGCAATTGAACGAGTCCAAAATAAATTCTTAAGATTTATTAATTACAAATTAAATATACGCTTGGAAGATATCAATTATGAATATCTCCTTAGTTATTTACAACTTTTAAACTTGTCTGTGAGACGTACTGTAACAGACCTAATATTTCTTTATAGGATCGTAAATAGTTTGATTGATTGCCCCCAGATTATTAGTCTGATTGACTTATATGCCCCATCGAGGTCATCAAGACACAGTGCATTATTCTATTATAGTGGAAATGTCAGAACTAATGCATTAGCAAACTCTGTAATTCCCAGATTACACTCATTAGGGAATGAACATGCAGAGGCGGCTGACATTTTTGCTGATAGTATAACTGTGTATCGGACAAAGCTGATACAATTGTTTACATCTCAGCGAAATGGAAATGGACAATAAATTTTTCTGTATTACTATTTTACCTTTAACTATTATTATTTGTACCATTAACTGTATTATTATTTTATCTGTCTCATGTTTTTCTGTATTATTATTATTACCTTTTAACTATTATTATTGTAACTTTTAACTGTATTATTATTTTAACTGTCTTATGTTATTTAATTTTTTTTTTATTCTGTATATTTGTAAAAGCCCATAAGGGCGTTAAATAAATAAATATCATAATACGTCAATGCGTATAACCCAATTGTATTATAGAATCAAACTTATCGCTTCCTACACCAAATATAATCATCAACAATGAACCAATAGAAAGTCACGCAATATAAGCACTTGGATGGACGGGTGAACGAGAAATGGGAGAAGTACTACGGACTATCAAGTTGAGAAATTTTGTGTATCTTGGGCGTGTTATTAGAGGACCAAAGTAAAGTCTTAACCAACTCATCATACATGCTGCGCAGCCACAGTCAAAAATGATATTTTTGTACCAAAATTATGACAATCTTTATCAAAACAATCATGTAGAAATGCCTAGTGGTTCGGGAGTAATAGAAAACAATGCTAAATTTAATTAGCACAGTGACAATGGCATTTCATACTGAACTTTACTCAAGCTTAGGTGATTTTGTGATGCGTTTTGCTGCAGTAATTGGGTATCTCGGTTTGCTGTGTTAAGACAATAAAAAAATATATTTTTACGTTTATTAAATAAGAGTCACATTTATAATATCTTTGATTATATCATTATAAAACCAAAAGTTTATTTATCAACCGATTTTTCTTAGAATACGGCTGCTCGCCCAAGTGCGTTCGCACGTGCTTGTTCAAATTACTTTTCGAAGTGCCCCTGTAACTGCACTCTTCGCAGGCGAAGGGCTTCTCTCCCGTATGGGTCAGCAGATGCCTCTTCAAACTGGACGAAGTGGTGCTGCTGTGGCTGCACAGTCGGCACGGGTGCGGCCTCTCCCCCGTGTGCGTGAGTACGTGCGTGCGCAGGTTGGTCTTTGTGGCGCACCTAAAACCGCAAACTTCACAAAAAAACGGCTTCTCACCAGTGTGGCGGCGACTGTGACTCTTCAAACGACCGGGAGCATTGCAAACATAGTTGCAAACGTGGCAGGAATACACCTTTCCGGTACCAACGGTGCCTCCCGCATGAGTACGCTTGTGAGAAATCAAATGTACCTTGAGTCTTGCATTCGTGATGCATGCGTAGCTGCACAGATGACACGAAAATCCCTTTTCAGCACTGTGCGTTAGCTTGTGATTTATCAAACTGAATTTGTTCGCAGTCTTGAAAGAACATTCGCTACAAGAAAACGGTTTTTCTGGCGAATGCGTATGCAAATGCCTGTTTAACATGTATTGTGCAGAGCACATGTAACTGCATACGTTACACAAGAACGTTTTCTCTTGCGTATGAGTTAATTTGTGTTTATTATATTTGTTTTCTCCATTTAATACTTTTTCGCAGAGATCGCAGGAAAAAGGAGTCATGTTAGTATGCTGAATGATGTGTTTCTTTAAATATCGTTTAGTTGCAAAGGCTCTATTGCATTTATTACATATGAACGGTTTCACTTTGGCGTGGACCATCATATGCAATTTTAAGAGGCGTGTATTTTTACATTCTTTTCCACATTCAGCACACAAAAATGAAGCATTTTGTTCTTCCGAACATGAATTTTTGCCTCTGTGATTGAGTAAATGTCTGCTTAAGCTCGTTGCTTTTGCGAAAATTTTATTACATTCTTTGCATTCGAAAGCAGAAAATTTACTCATTTTTTCATTTTCTATCGAGGAATTCATTGCATTTTGTGATTCATCTATATGTGAAAGAATGTGCGTTTTCATGTTATGTTCGGTAATACACATATAACTGCACTTATAACACGATAGTGGTTTACCTCTAGCGTGGGTAATAGCGTGCAATTTTAAAAATATTTCATCTTCAAAGTTTTCAGTGCATTTTTCACAAGAAAATGATTTATTTGGTGTATCAAAAGTCAATACTTTTTGAAACATTGATTTGACATTCACGACATCGTTAGCAGGACTTTCGCGTATGTGAGCTGTAATTTTATGCAGTGCTAGCTTGTTTTCTTCAAAACACAAATAACTACAATCATTGCATGTTAATATTTTAGGTTTTGCTCGTGGAAGAACTTCATTTTCTAGAATTGTATCATTTGCGTCGCACGTGATTGTTATGCAGTCTGTAGACTGAAGCGCTTGATCACCAAAATGTGAGAACATGTGTTTGTTTAATTTGTTTTCTTCAATGCACAAATAACTACATTCACCACATGAATATATAGTCTTAGGCACTATCTCCTTGTTGTGAGTATCTTTATTATCTTCTACATGGGTAGGCTGGTTAATTAAACTATTTTTTGAAACAGCCGTCTTCTTAAATTCATTTCCATCAATGGCTAGATTATTTCGTACGTGTATTCGCATATGTCTGATTAAAATCGTCTTATCCGTAAAAGATTTATTGCATTCATTACAACGGAAGGGTTTTGTTCCTGAATGGGTGACTAAATGTTTCCTTAAACGACCTTTCGTCGTACATTTATAACCGCAATCATTACACGAACTCGGTTTGTCTCTTGTGTGTTGAAGTTTATGTAATTTCAAAGTATTTTTTGCAAGGGTTAAGAATCCACATACATTACAAGATAACGCGTTCTTCGATTTATGATAACGCTCATGTAATTTCATTCTATATTGATTAACGCACACGTAACCACATTTTTTACACGCTAGAGATCTTCCACCGAGGTGAACGTGCAGATGGCTTCTTAAAAGGTATTTGTTGGTGAATTTGCGATTGCAGACTGCACAGGAAAACGATGCTTCTCTAGTATGTTTGAGTTGATGCACCTTCAAACTGGAAACTTTGACGCACTCATAGTTGCAAAATTCACACCTAAAAGGTTTCTTTTCGGCGTGCGTCATCATGTGAAGTTTTAATTTGTAATTGTATTTTGCTCTGAATTTGCATTGTTCACACCCGAACGGTTTCTGATTTGATTAGATTTGAATGTGTTGATCTTGTAGAGGGCAATGCGCAATATTTTATTATGTCCTGATTCCATTTGAATACGGAGTTCTTTTAAAGGGTATCTATCTCCTTCGGTGAAAATAATTGTATCATTAAATTTTGAATTGTTGAATGCTATTCCAGCATTAGTTGAAAATCAAAGTATTGCACGACTTGCTGACAACTATTTCAGCTGGACATTCTGAAAAAATAATACAAAATATATAAGATTTAGATAATAAACATGAAATAAATTTATTGAACTTAAGTAAATATCTTTCTTATGTCGGTAAAATGATTTAAAAAACTAATGATAGAATTGAGGTTGTGCACATTAAACTATTTGAAAAATTTATAAAACTTCACCACGTAACAATTAAACATCATCTGACTCGTTGGTCAACATTGACTTCTTGAACCAAAATTCAGACTATAAAATTTTCTTTCACTTTACGTCACAATCATAAAAACTCCTAATAGATAGTTTAGGAGATAAGAATAAAACAAGTTATATTTTTTGAACAAAAACTGCTGACTTGAATACAAATATAATGCAAGTCCATATGCATTATATTACGTGCCGAAATTAAAAATAGGTTTGTTTTATTATTTTAAATTATATAGAGACTGAGATGCTCCATAGACGATAATAATATATAATTATATTATTATGGTCTATGGCAGTGATGGCGGTTCTTTTGCGCTCTTCATATAAAAAATTCGGAAAACATTTAACCAAACCTTGCCGGCGTTTCATACCTAGGTATGATCTTGAGCTCCAGAGTTGGAACGGCGGGGTACGTATTTATACTTGTGTGCAGCCGTTTGGTTTGTCGAGGTGGGGCCGGTTGGTCGCCATCATTGGTATATGAGCTAAAACAAATGTTTTGGATTGTAGTAGATATCTAGTAACTTATCTGTGTCACACGAATGTCCGGTTAATAATATTATTATTCTATAAACAATTTTATAACTAAAACAAATTTGGAAGAACTTAATACAACTAAAACAAAATACATGCTCATTAGCAAACATAACGCAGTTGAAAATGAATATATTTATGTTGCTGTAACGAAATTAGAGAAGGGACTAAAGTGCGTTTACTGGCTCAAGAATATTGGGGTAAACAGTGTTCAGTGGGTGGCCGTCACGTGATAGGGTTTTGCGTAAGGGCACCGGTTATAGGGCGCGGTAAAAAAATACATTTATTTATTAACTAGCTGTGCTCGCAGCTTAGCCCGCGTGGAATTCAGTTTGAGACTGTAAGAGCATCAGTGAAAAATCAATATAATCTAAACTACTCGTCCAAACAATATTGTGTAAAAAAGCAATTTCTATCTACATACAATTCCCTCACGATAAACATTTTTTTGGATAAGAATTTAACATTACCTACTTAAATTACCCCGACAGATTAATATTAATTTTAAATATATATTTTATTCATATTATAACAATCTGTGAATCAACGTTAACATATATGTCGTCGCGGACTTTTTATAGAACTTTTTACAACTTCTCCATATAAATTTATATACATATTTACACGGGTGTACCAGAGCTAGCAGCAGAAATTTGGCCGGTACATTCCTATGTAACGAGTCTAAAATGTTCTAGCAACCATGACCTAATATCAATAGTTATGGAGATATGTAATATCATTTTTTTTTCAATATTTCTGACTTATTTTTTGTAATAATAAGTCAGAAATATTGAACTATCATTACAGTAACTTATTTCGATTATGAAAAATTCACTTGCTTTAGTACAAGTCGAATAAAATGGTAAAAACCTTATAGAATAGAAAGATTTTTATCATTTTATCAATATAAATTACTGTAATGATTCAACTTTTCAACTTCTTCAACTTTTAGCAAAAAATAGAAATATTAAAGAAAATGCAAAATTTGATATTGCATGTCATATATCATTCCCGATAAAGTTCCTTCTTTGACAGAAGGATGGAGCATCGTACCATCTCTTACGTGAGTGCTTATTATGTAGCCGTCGTAATACACCCATGTCTACCGTTTACCATCAGTATCGGTGTGACGTCACTGGCCACGAGCGAATCGGTATTAACTCGTGTAAGTTAATGAATGATAGTTCAACATTTTGCAAAAAATAAGACAGAAATATTCAAAAAAATGCACATTTTGTTTAATATTGCATATCTCCATAATAATATTAGGTCATGGTTGTTTGAACATTTTACACTCAAATATAATATAGCCAGGAATCTACCAGCCAAGTTTCTGCTGCTAGCTCTGATACATCCTGTATTTATTTTATGAAAATTTTAAAGCCGTTGTGGCACTTATAATATAATTGTGATCAAATACATATACTTGTAATAATGTCCGCTTCCACGATGTACTAGTTATTGAGATACACTATAATTAAGCCATGTATTCACTAGGGGACAAATCGCGAAACATTCCGCTCGGCATGTCGCATCAACATCTACGCTCATGTTTCGGGGACAATGACGCGGCCATTTGACGTGTACACACCGGGACTCGCATATCTTGTCGCGGAAATGTCACCCGATGAGCTTATGTTGACAGCTGCGGTATCTCATTTGGCGAAAACGGGGTTCCGCGCAATTCGAAATGTTTTTTTGGGTCGCAATTTCAAATAAACGAGGTTTTACTGTAGTAAATTGAATATTATTAAAAACAAGGTCCTTTTTGCAAATAATTATTGTTTTCCAGACGTCGCGGAAATATATCGCCCTATGAGGTTATGATGATAGCCGCGTATCTGTTTATGTTAATGAGTTTATCGAAAAGTAAGAGGAGAAAAAGAGGAGAATGCGAAATTATTTACTGCAAAGAGAAAGAAGGACGGACATTCTATGCGATCTTCGATCGATACAGCTCGATGAGTTCGAGAACGATTTCGTTTCCCCGCATTGTCATCTTGACAGATACAGCGCATGCGTATTCACTTGTAAACATACCACGTGCTACTGACGCT
>JADDOH010011032.1:0-36479 GCA_016648135.1 Agrypnia vestita | reverse complement strand
AATTTTAAAATAGATTTTTTTTACAAATGTTTTTTAAACACAATTGAAATCTAGAATGACGCAAAGACACTCGAGTATTAGGTATTGGTGCGGTCCTGCTTAGGGCTCCCAAAGGAAATCACAGACCCGCTGCCGCAGCAGATACATACAATTGTCTCAGTGGAATCCCTCCCTTTATATTTATAACTGGGGCACAACAATTATGCTGTGTACCTACTCCAATAGAAAAATAAAGAAAGGGAGATAAGAAATGTGCTATTTTTGCATGTGAGGCAAAACATGTAATGCAAAACCTTTGCTTCATCCTGGGATTTGTTTTGAAAAATACCTTACCGAAATTAATCATGAAGATTAGAATTAAGAATTAAAATATTATAATTATAATATTATGTTTATACATAGTATCGCAAAATTAAAATTTTCATATTAAAAAATCTATTATATTTAAAATAAAAAATTTTGGAGTGGAGCCGGTGGCATAAAAACAAAAAAAGCCTCGGAGTGGAAAGGGTTAAAAATGTAAATCGATAATTTAAATATATGCCAGTCATATTAAAATTAAAATACAAATACGCTATTATTTTAGTAATAAATACATAACACAATTAATCTTGCAAAAATGAAAGCTGCTGAACCTAACACTTGCAGAGTATTCTGAACTATTTGTGGAGTTCTAGGGACGAAGAGTATCAGACCTCATTGAATAAATTTTTGGAAGTTATTGCAGTATCCATCATTAAATTTCATTTCCTGATGCAATATGTATAAATGTTTTTACATTATTTAGATACTTTTTACTCCACATAGATAACTGCAAATGGTCATGAAAGCCAGAGAATTTATTATTTGATGTTTGATATATATTTGTTCGTTTGTTATTTTAATGTATAAGATAGTTTCATCAGATTATGATACCTATTTTTTGAGGATTTTTCATTCCTATGTATAATGAGATTTGGTACCAACTCAGTTACATAAAAAATTAAAATATTTTTTTTATCAAGTGAAATTCTTTACCCCCTGCTGTTAATTTTATCTTCACTTCCTATTGTGTCGTTGTCTCCCCAGTGAAAATGCATCTGACTAAAGATGTATTCCGCTCCTAGAGGCCCCTCTGATATACTGGGAGGCTCTGTGTTTTCAACTTTAAGCATCACTGAAATGAAAGTGCAACCTTTTTATACTTGTGATATAGATATGTACGTATATTTTATGTAAATAGGTATGTACTTTTTAAAAACTCCACAGATATAATTCGTTAACCAAATAAGATAACCAATAAGATTATTTCTATGTGGAGTTATTAAACACTCGGCCATATTCCAAAAATAGCAATATTGGGATCTAAAGAGCTTTATCTCAACACTGAATAAAATTTAAAAATAAACGAGAAGTAGGTATACATCAGTATTCGGTATTCGTTGTACATAAATAAATAGGAAGAACACTGAACATGCGTAATTTTTATATTTTTACATATCTCTCTCAAAGTAAATACCTTTATTTGCAGTGTCCGATGTCTGCAATGCCTTTAGAAAAGGGATTAATATCTTCAGTGCCTTGTTATTCGGGTGGTCTGGTTTGACAGAATTGTGAGGTTAAGTAAGTACTAATGCTGTATTTAAAGCTTATAGAAAAAATATTTCATGTGCACTTATTAATTTCTTCTCCCACAGCGTCCTGATGTAAATTATGGCAAAATTGTCATTGTCGCGTTGGACCATAGAAAAGAGAAATATTGTTGGACTCATATTTATTTTTAACATTTGACGGATAACTGTCATGTACTTCTTTCTCTCTCTGACCACACCATCGACATATACCTACGTCTCGTTTATTTAATTTTTATTATCATCTATTAAGTGTTAGGATAAAGATCTCATGATCCCAATATTGCTATTTTTGGAATACCGTCGACTGTATCAGATATATAATTTTTTGGCCGGATATCGGATACTCGGATATCCGGCGGCCTAGGAGCTCGCCGGATATCCGGCTTCCCATAGCCACGGACATGTCGCGAGTCGCGACTAACTAATAATAAACTGAACCATTATTTAGAAAATATAAGCAATATTCGACAGGCCGCGGCCGAAAAATTCGTTTTTAGTGTCTTAGAAATGATCAATTGTGTACCTAGAATATTTTTTCTTACGAGTAAAAAGTTGACATTTTGAAGACAAATCTGTACTAAAATATTTAAGAAATGTAAAATATTAATAAAGTTATAAAATTTTCATTATCTTACTCTACGAGTACCTACCTACAATTTTAAAATAAGTTTTGTTCAACGAGATTGAGCCATCTAAAATTAAAAGTAAATACTCAAAATAGCGTTTCGACGATCAGTATTAAATTTTTTTGACTGCTTAATTTGAATAACAACCTACTACACCACTGTCTAAAATGGTTCTAGCAGAAAGCATGATATGACTTAGTGCTTTCTGTCAAAAGAAAAAAGATTAATATGACTTCATGATTTTATTAACTTGAAAACCAGACATCATCAGAAAAAGCCCGACAGAAAATCTTGGAATTTATAAAAGTGGCTCGCGATGAATCTTCCAACAATGGAAGCTTATTGCGATCTAGGCCTGCTAAAAGAAACAGATGTGACGAGACTGTCACAGATCAACTGATCAACGGATCCACAGTAACTCGTGAAGCTCACGATACACTTCGGGATTGTTTCGACGAAGTGGTAAATGAAAATAATAATCAGTGTCAGGAACAAGAAAAGATCCTAATTGTAAGCGAGATTGACTATTATTTGAAGACAGTTCGAATCAAATCGATCGTGCCGCTACCATTAGGTATATTTGGGGGTCAGCTAAAACAAGCGCAATCGCTTACCCCTCAAAATGCAGAGAAATTAGTGTTCATCTATCTTAATTTGCCATTGGTTAATTTTGAATACTAACCAATTTGTTGATTAAATAAATAAATAAGTTCTAAAAAAATTCTATGATTGTGTAGTTTTTATTTGCCTGCTAGTATCTTCCTTTATAAATTTACTGGCGATAATTTTTTGAAATTTTCGCAATTGAATGAATATCCGGTATCCGGCCGGATAGTAAAAGTAGGCCGGATACCGGATAGTTACCGGATATCCGTTTCATCTCTAATATAGGTATATACGCGCACATTATAATTAACACTTTTACATTTTTCATAAAAGTTGACAGGTTGATTGAATTCATCAAAAAAACCGGTGAATCTTTTAATGAAAAAAGATTATAATAGTAATGAATGTGAGTAATGTGTTTATTATTTTTGGATATTATATATCTATTATATATATAATATTAATATATATTATATATATCTAGGTATATTATACATTACATACATACATACATTAATATAAAATGAGCTTAAAAAGCCTTATTATATGCGATGAATCAATTGCTTTCGATACTTTTAACTTATGTCAAATTTGGCATAAAAGCACGTTTGATAGTGATTTTTATGAGAAAAGATAAGCGGCCGTGAAGAGACGTCCGCCACTCCCGACGACATACCGAATCTAATTTAAAACTGCGTCATTTGTCGACGTATTTCATACTTTCGAATTTTTATTTTCATATACTTATTACCTAATGAACATGTTTTTTATAAAAAATTAAAAAATAATAATTTAAAAAAACTAACTTTTAAATAACGCTTTAAGTCTCAGCAGTTTAAGTCTTTAAGTGCAGAAGTAAATGCAATATATTGTTTAAAATTATCTCTTTACATGAAAAAAAGCCTTTGAATATAATCAAAAAACGTAAAAATTTCTTGCAAATTATAAAAATTATAACTTTATTAATATTGAACATTTGTTTATTATTTTAGTACTGAATCATCACCGTTAAGTAAGCTTTATAAGTATAAAAAACATTTCTGCGTATCTACATATAAATATTCAGTAAAAATTGATCTTTTCTAAGACACTAAAAATTAAGTTTTTGGCCGCGGCCCTTCGATTCTTATATTTTCTTAATTATTGTAAATAATGTTCAATTTATTACTTTTATATAAGAACAAAGGTTCTATCTAAGTTATCGCTCTAAAAAATTGCATTCTGATATAAATTAATAATAAAAACATTTTTTTTTAACAACGCCGAAATGTGCATTATTTGCATTGAATGTCCAGCCTCAATATCTCTAACTATGCCCATTCGGGCTACAACAACAAACTGACTTCTCGATAAAGAATAATGAAAATATATCAAGGGGATGGGGAGGAAAAATTGTCTTTATTACCCGCCGGGTTCTAAAGAATATATTTGCAAATTTTGAGTCCGATCGGTCAAACGATACATATATTTCATACGATTTGCATTGAAAATATATCAGTGGGAGGGAAAGGGGTGAATTGGGAGGGGGAAATTTCGCCTATGTTACCCGCCGGTCATAATCAGACATAAAAAAAATAATTAATAACTGATCAATTTAACCCCTGCCTGAGACGCATGTGTTTTGCTCTCTGAAAATCAGTATAGCAGTCATTAACGACTCAAATGAAATCCGATTAGGGGATGGGTAAAATATATCGATATTTATCGTCGATATATTTTTTCGCGATATATCAAATATCGATATTTTTTTTGACGACTTTTTTTTGGTTACCTTTTTCATTTTTTTTCTGGCGACCTTTTTTTTGTTTTTTTTTTTGGTCATCTAATTTTTTCCGGTGACCTTTTTTTTTTCTTTTTGGTTGCCAAAAGCTTATGCCCCTTAGATTTTTGAAAAAATAATATCGATAAATATCGGCCGACTTTCCTAGTACTGTAGAGGCGGCTTAACACAATTGTGCACAATACCAATTCAACCATTGTCTATGGTTTGTTTCACCTCGCAGCTGGGACAATAAGTAAGTACCTACCGATGTAACTTAAAGGGACGGTTGTTCTAACTGTAGAAATAGAAGGTAACAAGATTTTAGATAAAACAGATATTTGCAAAAATGAGTCGTTTGATCGGTGTAAAACGCAAATATCTGTGCTTTTCGCTGATGACCTGATGAATAAATTGTATTTTGATATCTTTGTCATATAAAAATGTGATAAAAAACGCAAGAGAAGATATGAGAAAAAATTGTGAAATTTGCTCACTTTGGAAGACGATCGCCTTAAGTTAAGCTTAAAGAATATCCCGAAAGATTCTAGGAATGTTTTATATACCTACGTCAGAAAAGGGTTAGGAGCATAGACGTATTAGAATATAAATATAGACTAATCATTAAAAAACAAACCTGAGACATCTAGTCTCTGCTGTCTTCTATTACGTACTAAATGTATCAGTCAGAAAAAGATAGAAATTATATTCATAACCATGTATAAGTAAGGACAATAAAATATAACTCTACATACGAATGCATATGAAGTTGTAGAGAATGCTTTTGCTTTTTACCTTAACAATTTAAAAAATCAAACTTGAAATATGACTGTTTGTTGTGTTAGACGTTGTAGTGCTTCATCACGTAATAAAGAAGAGGATATAACCTTTCATATGTAAGTTTTATTTCAATAATTTGTGGTAAATTTAAACCATGTTCGGAATCCGGAGAATTCAGTCTTTTCTCCGTTGGTAGTCTATGGTATTTTCTCATTCTTTCTTATAGCGCAGCATAAATATTAGATACAAATAAAAACAGGGTTGGGTATTGTATTAATATTTTTTCATTTATAGATAAATAAAACACTTGTGTAAGACCACTTTTGAGTTCAATTTATACATGACTAGTTTCGAGAGCCACAGATGCTCTCATCTACTGGTGGGTGTATAAACGTACTATTCTAAATAAAGTTTATATTCTCTCTGTAGATGAAAACATCTGTGGCTATCGAAACTAGTCGTGTATAAATTGAACTCAAAAGTGGTCTTACACAAGTATTTTATTTATCTATAAATTACCATGTCATTCCACAAAGTAAATGCCATGTCAATAAAAAATATTTTTTCATTTTCAGATTCCCAAAAAGTCGACAACAAATATGGCTAGACGCTGTCAAACAATCTTATTGGAAGCCATCAAAATATGCAGTTGTCCGCTCTCAATATTTTGAAGAGAAATTTTTAGATAAATCTGTTAATCTTGCACTGCTGATTAAAAACGCCATTCCTATACTGTGTTTAGGTTTGCAGGTAAAAATGTATTTGTTGATAACAATTTTGCAAATTAATATTTAAAAAAATATTTATTTTATATATTTTTATATTAAAAGTGCTTTATGTATTTTGTTTCTATTATTATGTTCAATTAGTTTTTTCTGTAATTTATTTACTTTCAAGTTATTTGCTATATTATTTGTTGTTTTGCTGTTTATTTAATTGAATGCTCTTTTTTCGAACATAAGATGAGAGAAATGTATATCTTGAATTTAGCGACGAGGCATGCCACCCACCCTGAAAGTCTGAACTTAATTTATGGCACAAAGAGGACGATCTGTATGTTCGCTTTTGATAGTTATGTGGCGGTACTTGTTTAACCCTGTGTCATGTACTTACGGCTCGACCCAGAGTTTTGTTTATACTAACACAATAAAAATCTCCGCGATATAAACAAACGGATTGAGCTATGGACATGGCGACACCACACCGGTCGGGCCTCTGCCGTAACATCTAGCAGGCCTTTGCTGCGTCAAAACATATATTCCTTTGTTCTTTATTTATATTTCTTATATGCACATTTTAACTTGCTTCCGGGGCATATCTCCGGGAAGAAATAAACATTTACTATCAATCACTCTTTCATTCCATCGACCACGAACCTTCCCTAAAGTTATATAACAGAAGTATTTTAATGTGTTTCAGTATTGTGATGTAAATAAACAAGTTGAGGAATCGCTCGCGCCACTACAAGAGCAAGAATTAATGAACATATGTGAAACACAAGCAATGAATGTAAGTGAAACTTCCGTAAAAACAAAATTTAAAAAAAAAAAATCTGAAATAAATAAATGTAAAAGGCTCTCTTAAATCGTTAGAAATATGCGAGCACAGAGAGTGCGAAAAAAATAGTGATAGATGAATTAAAAAGTAAAAGGTATGTTTAGAACAAGTTGAAGATCTTTTGAAATGTAGTACTGAGAGCAGTCATAAAATATTTCTTAAATTATATGATCGTGGTTTATGATTAAAGGAAAGTTCTGTAAATTACTAAAATGTTAAATAAATTGTTTCTATATTTGATTTTTAATTTTAGGACATTTACAATTTTTTTTATTTATTTCTTCGAAATCCAAAAGAGTGTACGTATTGGAAACGAATATTCTTATGCCGCTGTTTTTATTAATAATATTCTTCATTGCACAGTGATCGTACGCAGTAGTTAATATCGCGCGGACATTATACATTTTCGACACCCCAAGACCAACTCCCATAATGTGCGTCTATGTTCACAGTAATTCGTATGGTCGTTCTGTGTATTATTATGTTATCTATGGATCTGTGTAGCAGATATTTCGGTTTGTAACTAGTCTATATTTATAGTACGTCTATGGTTAGGAGCCATTACATAGATAAGTACAGCCTCTATAAACCACACTTCCAAAAACGATATTGGTACTATGTTTAAAATAAGCTGAACTATAGGTACTATATAACTAGTGCCGTATTTCCAGAGTTGCCACCAACATATTCTCCTCAAAAAACCTCAAATTTTTTATTATAGTATGTAGGTGGTGTAGGCACCTACCCGATTTGTAGAAATCTTGATAATCTTGACCTTGGTACATTAGTCATATTTTCCATTGCAGTATTTTCTTGTTACAAGAATCGACTCATTGGACATAAATTATTGATGAATAAACTAATACTTCATTCTGACGTTTCCATTTCACGTCCCGTTCAACTGACATAACGATAGGTAAAGTTTCCCACGCCCATTTTATATTAAAATAATTCGAATTTTATTTCGATCAACCAACATATTAGAAGCGGATTCATGAAACAGTGGCCTGTCTTGCCCCCTTGCCTCAGGACATCATTATTTGGAACTAAAACAATTTTACTATTTTTTTTATTTAAAATTTTTTAATTAAGATAATTGATAGAAGTTTCACAGATACGAATTTATATGAGAAACGTATATGGAAGAGAAACGTATATTAAGTAACTTGTTGGTGCAGTGGTTATGATGCTCCTCTAGTGGTCTAATAGTCGTTGGTTCGAACCCTTTTTTGTTTAGTCCTATTTTCATAGCTCAGGCTTTTGGCTTAGCTTGAGAATATAAAGAATATTGGTGTGACACGTATTCCGTGTTAGTATTTATATTTTAAAAAAAATATTGGATAACCATCAAGAAATTTCACAATGTGTAATGTTGGTAGGTACATATGGATAATTTGACAGATCACGAGGTTTCGCGTTAGCTCATTTTTCTGGCTTTTAATTGGTCGTTACAAATGTCCTCATTCAGACGATAACTGATTCGTAGTTGATATCGTCTTCAATAACCAATGAATGGGACTAATGTTGACATCCCAGGCTCAGCCGAGAGATAAAAGGGGTGTCAACAGAATGACACATGTCAGATTTCCAGCGTGGCTATACATAGCTGTTATTACGTTGCTTTAGGCAAAAAAGGGAGTGATTCTTTGAGACCTGAAGAAATATTATTTCAATCATACCCGTAATACCAGGATTTAACACAATGTTTAAAAAATAATTTTAAAAACGATTTCATTTATTTTAAACAACAATTCTCCGCGTGCGGTCTAAGTAACCGATACTGAGCGTCACTGACGTCAAGTGTGTTGTTGCATTGCTGTCTAGTGTGAAGCGACTCACATAATTTTGTCTCTTTCTCGCAAAGATATCGCTAACGCATACTGATGTGTGTGTCGGTGCACAAGCATTTTTAGAGTGCCATGGCCAAAAAATCGGCACTGAGCACTCTGCCATTCACAAATCTCAGTAACCTTTAAGCGATCAAATCTACGCTCTATTTAAAATGTTGATTTCACTTGATTTTATGATAGTGATAATAGACGGAGTATAATACGTGTCAACTATTTTAACGGTTTTGAGTTCTGTTTGCAGAGCCGGGATTAACGTCCCAGTGCGCACGGCATATTCAATACGCAGCCTAAATTGGCTTTTTGGTATCGATGAATGCATTCCTATCAAAATGGGATGGTATTTTTAGCCGCGACATCCATTGACTGAGTTTACTCGTATTCAGCATCTACAACAGCAACATACAATGGCGGGAGCGGCGCTGTCCTCATTTTTATATATTTGTATGTCCCGGAGATTCCCATAACGCAGTGCGCTTTGTTCCAAAATTATTATTAGTACATTTATATATTAATGAGTAATTGGTGTACCAACCTATAAATGTCACCCGCTAATCTATACTAATATATAAAGAGGTTAATAATAATAATCGTAATAATAATAATAAGTCTTTATTTCAGCTAGCGTGAGAACAGAGACTCACCTTGCCATATAGATATATACATAAAGTAACAATAGAAGAAAATATTAAGTTTGTAAGTTTGAATGGAAAATTCTGTCACCAATATTTAGAATAGACTTTGAGGGTAGACATAGGCTATATATTATCCCGTTAAAATAAAAAGGCTTTTCTTGGTTACCTATTTTACGACTAAAGTCGACGAAAAAATGTTCGAGCGATGCGTTTTTTACGAATGCTGCCTTAACGGTTATAGACATTTAAATATAATATATATATACATAAAAAAATATTTTATAATTTATCTTAATAAATAAATTTGAGTTCGCTGATTGGGGTGAAAATGTTCGTATACAATTAGTTTCTTCGGGCATATTCTCATAGGTAGGTATATGTTAGGAAATCATGGAATATATTTATTATTTTATTAAATGCGTAAAAGAACGATCCTCATTGACAATTTGTCTCCTAGCCAACGCCAACACAATTTTGTCAAAATATTTAAGGCCGTGTTGGTGCTTAGAATGCATATTCTACTTTGCATTGCCTTCTGCACCAATTCTCGCTTTATTGGTATCGAATAATGATTAAATAACTCTTATTCATGCTGGGATGTATTTTACCATTGTTTAAGTTGTTACGGGGATTACTCCATTCAGGCAAATTGCAAAACGTACCAGATAATACGGATCTTTGTGGTTCCGAAAGAATAGCATGTGATGTATTTTTCTACCTTCAAGGCCAGTATTGAAGTAGATTGTTGTAGGCCGCCTCAGGGCGCCGGTTTTGAATATTATCGGACAAAATGTCACGTTATTTTTTTTCAAAAATGTAGAATGGTCAGCTCATATATGTACCTACTGAATCGACAGCAAAGTTATGATATAGTGCGCTGAGAATGTTTAACTATACGGAGACTTCCAAGGCAAGTTAGTTGTCCGGTACAATACGAAAGGCCTGCACATAAAAGAGACAACGCAAAAACTTACACTCGGTTTTCTCCGGTTTGCTGAAACATGGCACTCTGTTATGGACTGTGTTAATGGTGTATGCCTTCTACACCATGGAGAATAAATTCACTTTCAAGAATCAATTCGAGAAGCGGCGTGTCAAGATCAAACGAGAAAAAGACAAGATGCGGTTTTTTACTCGGCGTAGTAAACGGTTGTTTGAAAAAACTGGTGCAAGCGGCGGCGGCGGTCGAAATTTAAATTTAACCGGCTCTGGTCGGCCGACGCGTCGGAGTAGGTACCGGGCAGAGAACTTGCCTATCTCTCCCATGAGCAGGCGTTCGAATATATTTATGAAATATGTCTACAGATACTGGCGGAACCACCTACTCCTGTACGATTTTCCTGAATCAGTACAAATGTGTATGTGAAGCCCAAACTGGTAATATAATTTTATCTACATTACTGAAACGATTACTATTTCGTAACGTAATTACAATTTTAGAGGAAACATTTCGTAACTACGTTGTTATCGCTTTTCTTACAACCAGGTTTTTGCAAATACTTCCCTCTTACCTACTTAGGCGAGGTAGAATAATTAATATTCAAAACGACCACTACGAATAACCTGATAACAAACACACGTGAGATTTCTATCCCTGACCCCATATATTGTCTTTTTAAAAAATTATTTTTTTACAAATACATTTTTTTTCCAAGGTAGTGACAGTTACTTATGAATGTTTGTTTCTCTACTACATGAGTGTCATAAACTCGTGTGTAGTAGAGGAGTATCATTATATTATACATTTACAAAGAATTTTGTGATAAAATGTACATATTCATCAGGTAATAAGTATATATATAATAAGTAATAATAAGTAAGTAATAGGTACATATATATAATAGTACGTGAGTAATAATTAACGTAATAAGTATGTAATAAAAAGTATTATTCTAATTCTTCTAATTTCTTCTAATTCTCATTTATTCTAAATCTAATATCTCGGTATAGCAAGTTTATTTATTATATTAGTTGCCAAATACGTAGACGGGACGTACCTACCCATAATATTTTTATGAAAAATTTTAAGACATGTCTGTGAAACCTTAAAATTGAAATTGCAATGTTATATTCGAGGCATTTGGAGGCTATTCTCAAGTAGCAATATAACGTAACGACCATGTCATCGCTTTATATAATATATAATAAATCCTATGTGCCGTTTAGTACATTCTGAGATGAACGAATCAATTTGTTAATTTTTCATATAAATAATGGAGATATAGGTTGGTACTAAAAAAAACTTTGCGGTTCATCTGGAAAGCCCGCCTAGTAATTATTTAAAATATTTTTTATAAATCTAGTTGTGCAATTATTTTTTAAAACAGTTTTATTCGTTTATCTCAAATGTACTAAAACGCCACATAGGATTAATTATATAAACAGCGACGATGTCTTGACCACTATTGCATAACATTTTCGGTTCGTCATTTTGACGTTTGACGGATGTCTCGACATGTCTCACTTTAGAAACTTTACGCGTGCGTCCCGTCCATTTTATGTCTCACTAATTATAAAGTCGTTGTTATAATGAGAATACGGTAGATTATAGCGGCAAAGATATAGTTGTTGTGCTTTGTTTCTATCCTGAGAGTAAGGCGATCTGGTTCGTCCCTGGCTGACAGAAGAAGAGTGAGATGAGTATCACAATAATATGCGAAATTACCCACTGTTTTCATTTTTGCCTTAAGGTGTTTACGAGTGTGAGAAAAATGTGTTGCCCGTTTGTGTTTGATTGTTTGAATCAAAATTTGAGCGTAACATCTTGTGCAATAGAAGAATAAAACAGATTTCTAATTTGAGAAGATACGTTGACGAATTTTATAATATTTGTGTAGATCTTTAGGTAAACACCAAAAAGACAAAAAAAACGTATCAATTGCGGATAGAAATTGTATTGAAATTAGAATGTACCTAATCTATACCTATAAAACTCAATGTTTGTCTGTCTGTCTGTTCTCTATACAAATCTTACCGTTTATCCGATTCGATTCAAACTTTGCATACTTATGTTTTAGGACCCGGCGGGTAACGTAGGCGACATTTCCCCCCTATTATTTTACCCCTTTCTCTCCCACTGCTATATTTTCGACGCAAATCTGTACCGTTTGACCGATCGGATTCAAAATTTGGAAACTTATTCTTAAGGACTCGGCGGGTAACATATGCGACATTTCCTCCCTCCCTTTTACCTTTTCCCCTCTCCCCGATATATTTTCAATGCAAATTATACCGTTCGAATCAAACTTTTGTTTCCCCCCACAAATTTATTTTCAACTTAATCCTTAACTCGTGCAACGCCAGGTACGAACAGCTAGTTCAATATAAAATAAATGCACTTCAGTATCGAATTTTCTAATAGTTTTGAGAAGAGATTTCGAAGAATCATAAGAAGATATGAGAAGAGAAATAGCAACGCTAGAAATCTTTTAGGGTGGTGGAATAATAGAGTCATGATGGTTTTAACATGCTTTTATTAAGCTTCACTTGGCTGTTCTTCATTTGTCTACAACTTTAATAATCGAAATATCAACAACTTCCCGACTAGTTTGAGCTATGAAACTTTAATGATTTTGTGTATTTCCTATGACATTGCAATATTCAAAAGTTTTCAACATGACTTGTTTAATATTTTGAGAGATATAATTGATTTTAATATTTCGTGTAGAAAAAGAGTAAAAACCCAAACTTTAGTATTTGGACATCTCTAGTCAATATTAGAATTATTTATTGAAAAATATTTAGTCAAATGAGTGTATTTTTGCGATGTTTTTTGGATACCTGTATGTCCGTTGTTACTGACTACCAGGCCACTCATCTTGTCGGAAAATCCCTTCATCACCATGGCCGAGAGATTGACTTCTTTGACTTTTAGAAGGTTGATGTTGATTGGACTCTGGTGCTTGCCCACGCACGTGTTGTACTGCTTCCCCCATTGACTTGGACCTTTCAATAAATGTACAGAATTAGAAATTTATTTGAAACAAATTACAAATATATTCGTGATTTTTAAACTGTCAATTGTGTTCAATGTAATCCCTGCCAAATAAAGTTGGCGAGTTTCATTCGAGATGACACTCGAGAAACAAGTTTAAACTTATTCAGTGTCCAGTGATCTGACAAATTTCAAGTTTGATTTGGTTCGACGGTGAGAAGTATGTACCTATTTTTTTTTTTTTTGTTACAATTGTGTAAAGTGATCACTTAAGCCAACCATAAAGATAGGTCATAAGTCCTATGTACACCCAAATGACTTCTATATCTACTTTCCCATAATAAATTCAGTTTCGTCTCTGTGAGATATCTATAATATACATTAATTGATTAATAATGTCTCTGTGACATAAATCCAGCACTGTTCTGAAAGATTTGAACAAACTCAAAATATTCTGAATTGTAAATACTGGTAAAAAGGAATTTAACAAAAATTGGAAATAATATTTCCTGGCGTATCCATATGCGTATCCATATGCGTATATGGCGTATCCGTATGCAAGTATTCGGATGAATTTCATTACACAATAAAGTATATTGCTCTCAAAATTCCGTAAAAAATCAATGTAGATTTTCTCATTAGCGACATCTGTGGGGATTTAGGGGAATGAAAATGGCTTTGTACAGGCCGCATGGAAAGGCGCTTACAACTCATATGTGAAAGCTTTCCACGCAATTTGAACATATATACAACTTCCAAAAAATGAATAAGCATGGTATATTCTATCATGGGTGGAAATGGCGAATGTTACAATTGTGTAAAGTGATCACTTAAGCCAACCATAAAGATAGGTCATAAGTCCTATGTACACCCAAATGACTTCTATACCTACTTTCCCATAATAAATTCAGTTTCGTCTCTGTGAGATATCTATAATATACATTAATTTAGTATGTACCTACTTAAATGTAATATAAACTTAAAATGCTTTAATTTAGGCATACTACAAACACAAATTATAATAAAAAATTTTGTACAAATTATAATACAAAATATTTTTTTTTATTAATTGCAAATTACGCACTGCATATTGTAAAAAATCCTTTTTATTTTGTCTAATCATCACATAGCAATCATACCATATAGTCAAATCATTATTTTCTAATTATTTTACTTATCAATTAATATGTAATTAAATATGTTTACAATTCACATAATGTGCCCTATAGAGGGTTATTTGGAAAATATTAATATATCCATTATATATATAATACATTACATATATAATAAAAACAATAATATAACATGACTATATCCCTGTCTGATTATGAGTCGAAAATGTTCAAGCAGCCATGACCCTTATATCGATTACGAAAAATTCATTCATTTCAATACAAGTTAAATAAAATGAAAAAAATCCTGCAGAAATTCCAATTCGAATTGGAAAGTTTTTATTATTTTATTTAAGGAAATTAATTTTTCCTATTTGATATAATTTACTGTAATAATAGTCGTCTTACAAAAAAAATAAAAATAAAAATATAAAAAAGTATTATAAAAATATAATACGTTTTACAAAAAGTTAGTCAGAAATATTGAAAAAAAAATGCAAACTTAGATGTCGCATCTCTATAACTATTGATATTAAGGTCATGGTTTTTTTGAACATTTTCGACTCATAATTAAAGGAATATTGTCCTGCGAGGTTATTAATGTTTTCCAAATAACCCGGTATATTGTTAGTAATTATATAACTGTGCTAAAAATATTATGATTTATTACGTCCCTAAGCACACTAAACTAATTTATTCACATAGGTGTTCCTAATATAAAGCGAAATTAGGGATATTTTGTCTCTGTATGCTTTATTTATTTGTATATAATTCCCGTAATAGAAGATTAAATTAATTTATTTTTCTGTAATTCGCAACCTCAAGTAAAATTAATTTTTATCTAAAATCAATTTTACTTGAAGTTGAAAACAGAGAATTTTCTGAGGACAAGAAATAACAAGAAAATTGTAATTGTCCAGAGTATTAATGTTGAGACCGATTAATCTTGCAGTGCAGCATTATTGGGTGGGGTGGAGCGTACGACAACGTAATGAACCTACTAATAGTTTTATAGAGAACGATTATTTAAAAAAAATCAACTTTCTCAACACAAACACTCCACAAAATTCCCAGTTCCGAAATTAGAAAACATTTACAAACAAATCTCTATTATGCAAATAATTTAAGAAAATATTTTAATAAAAATAATATTGAAATAAAACTTGAAACAAGTACATCCTTAAGATTTCAAAATAATTTCAAATAACAAAATGCGACGACAAGAATATCAGCAAAAATTAAATAAATTAAGAAATTAAGAAGATAACTGAGGATTAAACAAATAAATAAAAAATCAGTAGAAAAAACACAATTAAACAATAAATATATTTTTCAAATATATCTAAACAAAATATGTAATTCTATAAAAGTATAATCGAGTAAAAGAGACCGCCTCTTTTCCGAGAGATACAACGATAAAATGTATGTACCTACATATCCTTATAGATTTAATAGAATAGAAAACATAATAATAAATGTATATAATATTAAATACATAAAAATAAAATATTGTATTATTATACAATATAATATTATTAATATTTAGTTATATCTATTTTTATTAATAATATTATATTTTACTACTATTTTAATCATTGTCATGATTGTCCTGAGGCGCCTTGGACTCCTCATGAATTTTCCTTCATTAATTTTTTTCATTAAGAGTCATTTCTCCTCAATCCGGATTTTTTAGATGGTTACATATATATACATACATTGTCGCTTCTTGTTTTGGCAGTCTAAAGCTCTTTTCTTCAGCAATAACCGACGATTGTAGCTCGGACATAATACTTATCTTAGATATTTCTGGGCACAAGATGTCGTAGACGATGAAATATCGTGGTCATGGAAGATGTATTAACATGAAGATGACGACAAAATTTACGATCCACAAAGGAAATACCGATTAAATCAAAATACAATAAGAGTTGAAGATCCGTTCGTAACCCATTGTTGGAACGTAGGTATGGAAAATCAGATAAATATGCAAATTCTTTATGCCAACAATAAATTATAAACAATGATATGTCTCTTTACATGTATCAAAATGTTTAAATGAAAATCTTTTTTAGATGTTATCTGTTAACTAACCGACACAATTACGAAATTATTTATCGAATATAAATGTATACGGATTTCATTTGA
The DNA here is from genome assembly GCA_016648135.1 of Agrypnia vestita. Taxonomy (NCBI): domain Eukaryota; kingdom Metazoa; phylum Arthropoda; class Insecta; order Trichoptera; family Phryganeidae; genus Agrypnia; species Agrypnia vestita. Next base: position 19,865 of record JADDOH010011032.1, on the reverse strand, counting down.
AAAAAACAATACAAAACCAAATTACGACTTTTAAATACATTAAAAAAATATTATAAACAAGTTTTCGAGATATGGTTAATTTATTTTTCTTCTTCTTTTAGTGTCATGTCAGGTCCCCCCAACGTTGACTATCACCCGAGAGAAAGCGTCCCTGTCCTGGGCAGCACGAAACAGCTCTCCAACACTTCTTATGCCCGTCCAGTCGCGTATATTGCGGAGCCAGGAAATTTGTCTCTTTCCAACACCTCTACAACCCTCTATCTTGCCCATAAGAATCAGGTGGAGCAATTCATATTTTTCTCCTCTGAGCACATGACCCAAATACGATACCTTTCGGATTTTGATATTTGTCAGCAACTCTCTATTCACTCTAGCTCTTTGAAGAACTCTTGTGTTGCTGACCATATCCGTCCAGGGTATCCGGAGCATTCTCCGATGTATCCACATTTCGAACGCCTCCAGCCGGTTCATGCTACTCACTGTGAGGGTCCACGATTCCACTCCGTACAGCAGGACTGACCATATATAACATTTCACCAGTCGCTGTCGAAGTTTCAGGTTAAGATTGTCATCGCAGAATATCTGTCTCATTTTGTTAAAAGCAGCTCGCGATGCTTCAATTGTGCATTTGACTTCGGTTTCTGGGTCGAGGTCTTCCGCCAGGATACTTCCAAGGTATTTAAACTTTGTCACTCTCTTTATACCAGCCCCATTCAATGTGAGGCGTGCTCCCGTGTGATCTTGCCTACTAAACACCATGAACTTTGTTTTACTCACGTTCATGTTAAGACCCAGTCTCAAACCAGCCTCATTAATTCTGTTTACGAGTGTTTGTAAGTCTTCCATACTATCTGCCAGAATGACTATCATCCGCATACCTGATATTATTGACGTGTAATTTTTTTATTTTTAAATTTGCTTAAATACATGACATTATTTCATTCGATATTTGGTGGGTTCATGAGCAATGCATTTTCTTTTAATTTATACGATCGTGTAATGTATTATATACCCCACCAGGGTTGTAGAACCAACATGGCTCAACTGTTGGTCTTCTCAGGAGTCTTCCTCCACTGATGACGGTCTTGCGTCAACTTTCCAGTTCTGGATCTCCAAGGCAGATATGTCTTTGGATACGTCATCACTCCATCTGAGTTCTTTCCTTCCTAAGCTCTTTATTAGTTATCGGTCTTTTATTCAGCAGGAACTTTGGAGTTTGTTATTCAGTCATTCTCTCCACATGACCCAACCACTGGTCTTTCCAATTTTAAAAATTTAGTGACGGTTACCTTCTTAAGCAAAGTTTAGAGCTCGTTATTGTAGCGCCTGCGCCAAGGTCTATTATCTAAAACCTATCCAAAGATATCCCTCAAAAACTTTCTTTCAAAAACGTCTAGTGCTCGCTCATTCCTTTTAGTCAGTCAGACCCATGTCTCAGTTTCGTATGTGAGTACTGGTCTGATGAGCGTCTCATGAAGCGGAAATAACATCGCGGTGATTTTATTTCCGTCTGATATTGCGTCTGATTTTATTTTATGATTTTTACTTTTCATAGAGAAAGTCGAAATGAAACACAAACCTGTTTAAGAATTTCATAAACGTAATGAATTAAACATAATATCTTTAAGCATCATAGAAAACCATTTGTTCTGAAAAATGAGAAAAGACCCATTTTTCTAAAGGTATCTTAGTTTTTTTAATAAATTCAAATTTTCTTACCATTATGGCCGTCATAGCCAAAATCCTGAGGTGTAGCGCATCCTTTATCTGCAAAAAATAAAAATAATTAGAACAATAAAATTTAAAAATATTTATTTCAATCGAACTCCAAGATACATAAAACTTTTCAGAGAGAGTACGTAAACTGTACACCCCCTCCTATGAACAATGGACTCATATTTTAATCAGCTCCCGACCAGTAAAGGAATATGGTACAAAATTCTGTACCAATTAACTCACCGTGGTATACCTTTATCCATTCAAGAAAGACAATCGAATTAGTATGTGTAAGCCGTGCGAACGAGGCATGTTGTTCAGTTGTGTTAGTGTTTATATCCGTAAACACCAACACAACGAAACAATGTGTCTCGTACGCACGTCTTACACATACTAATTATTTGTCTTTCTTAAACGGAACGAGGTCCACTGCGATTTTCAGAACTGAATACGAAGAGGGATGAATTTAAAATATTATTTAGAGTAATTAAATAAGTACCAAACTACCTAGTTGCAATTTGTATATACAATATATATATATTTTTTATCTTTAAGTGTAATAGTATAATTACAAATTATTTTAAAAGTGATAAAATTAAATGAAATAAGTAGAAAACAAATAGGGTATTTTTATTATCTTTTGTTTTATTTTGATAGAATAATATGAATTATTAATTTACGGTAGAGTTTACTTGGTATAATGAGATATATTGGGGAACGAATGTAAAGTATACATAGTATACAGGATTAAGGGAAGGTCTAGTGTTAATGGCATGAGTAATAGGGGTCGTCTATGAAAAAGCCGGCGTTTCCTGGTAAACTTGATATCGGAAGATGTTCCTGTTAGAGGCCCCAACAATCGACGATCGTGTGTAAGCTTTAATAAAATTATTAATTCTCTTTACAAATTACACATGTTTTAAATGATAGTCAGTGGCGTAACTAAAAATAATAGACCCCAAATAAAAATAAAATAAATGCATTGGAATTTGGCACTGTACTTGTATAATGCCTTAGAATATTACATTATACACATACAGTTTCATCCATTAAATAGTAAGAACAATTTTTTTTCAGTAAACATATCTTTCACACTCAATTCACAAATTCATGAGAAAAAATCCTTGCTTCGCTTTGCGTTAGTCTGATCCATAGCCCGGCATATTACAAAGGCTCTACTGTTCATATTGATTATGTTTTCACTTATGTTTATAATACATATGGACATTTACTTTTTAAATTTCATAATTCCCTTACTTGTTGTAGTGATTTTGGTTATTGTGAATAATACGGCAGGAAACTATATAATATTGTTTATATTTTTCAAATGAACCTATAAAATTGACATCAAGTTTTTGTTTCGATTCACATTTAGAGAGGACATAATTCGTTAATAATTTAAGATAATAGACGAAAACAAAACTATTTCAAATAATGATTCCAAATCTCCCTCAAGTCGTTTCTTGATGATGAAGATTAAGGTGATAAGTACCATCGAAATGTGAGTACTGCGACATATATACATAATATTGTTCTTGAAAAAATTAGAGTTTTTCGGCGTATTCTTTAATTACGCCAATTATTATTCCGAATTGGCGTTGGGAAAAGTATCGGTACCGATCATTGTATTGTGGGTCGCAGACCTTTGGGCCTCATCCTATAATGTGGGCCTCAATGAATTGCGTAGGTGTCGCTGCGTCACTGAAGGTATTCATTGTAAGTGCAAACTACCTCACTTAACTATTTGAAGAACCAATTATTGATATTTTTAATTGATACTGATCGTTACGCGATACCCATCGTTTACCGTTGAATTATATAATTAATTTTAAATAATATACATACAAATTGATTGTAGTTATGCACGCTGGTATACGAGATTGCGCAACATTTAGAAAGTAACCGTAACACAACGATATACCTCGCCCGCCAGTATAACGCCGGAGAACGAATTTTAAATGCATTTCTCCTTTGAAGAAAACTGTTTTACCTTGGAACCGTAATAACATATCTATGCAGCTTGATTTCAAATTCATGGTTCAAGGAATTGAAGCAGTGGGATTGGTCCCTGACTGTCTGAACGTGAAGACGGGGTCGCGACAGTTTCCTTATGATTTCGTAATGAAGAACAATGCACAGCTCTCTGCTGTGAACAAAAGGATTACCGAACACGTGACGATAATGACAGGGCTGGACTGGTGCTATGGCAATAATATTAATTAATATAAGTGACAGTTATTATCCAACTTGTTACACTTTTAATCCCTAACCGGAATCGTCGTTTTGACAAACGTATATGGAATCTTGGAACCAAATAGATCCAACAGCTAAATACCTTCTAATTTCTAAATAATTGTCAATATTTAATCGATTTTTTAGGAATGAAATAAAACATAACTGTCGTGTCGTAACAATATTCTTATTATTTTTTTAAATAAACTAAACCCTTGAGCTATGAAAATAGGACTAACTTGCTGGTGTCCTGGAATGGAGCTCGAACCACCGATCACAGATTACGCGGCGAGCGTCATGACCACTGCACCAACACCTACTCATAGATATAGATAAACGCTTTCTTTGCATACATCCGTAATCAATTTTCTAACATCCAAGTATTAAACACGTTGTTTTAAAGATTAAAACAAATATTCGAACGGTATTTTCTTCAGCTGTTTCTGCGGTTCTTGCTTGTGAGTGAAGTGCTTAGATCAGAATAATGACCAAATCATGTCGAAACGATTTAATAATGCAGAGTCATCCACTTTACGTAAATGTTGATTGTTTCAGAGCTCTAGCTAGTCGGGAAGTTGGTGAAAAATCAATTACAAGATTCTACCACGGCAAACAACACACAAAGTGAATGAAATAAAAGCATGTATTATGTAAAAGAGTTGTTTAGATGGTGTGTTCATATTGAGCGAGTGAATGAGGAAAGAATGGTAAGAAAGATATATGACATAAGTCCCTCGTAGCCCAGTGAGCGTGCCACCGGCTTCCACACTGAGGGTTCCGGTTCGATTCCCGGCGAGGTCACATTCAATCTTTGTGATTTATTGAAGCTTGGATGTTCTTGTGATGTATCGACATCAATGATCGGGTCAATCAAATTATGAAATATTGGAAGATTAGGAGGATTATTGTTAGGAGTCTCAATAATAGAAGAGCTTGCACGCGAAAATGTATGTACAAATATTTTTCAACCTTGATTATTAAAAAAATATTTGAGCATATGAAAAAATATTTTTCAGACTTGAGCGAAATATGAAACACAAACATTCATACATGAAATGACGGGTATAAAAGCAAAGGCAGCAATATCCAATTTTTTTTTAAAATGTTTTGAATGCAGTCACCGAGGATTACTAATTTAGAATGTACCTACTGAATTCTAGATTTTATGTTTCTATCCCTTCCAAAATCATGTTTTCATTAAATTTATAGACTACATTATTTTCTATATAAGTAATTATTTATGACTTTCATTTATTCATTTTTTTCTAGCAATTCTATTCTAGCATTCAATTTTTTTTGGATATTGCCTTTGCTTTTATAGTATACTCAAATATGGTATGTAATAAACATGTGACACTCTGAACATAATGTTTTTTTATGTTTAAAAATAAATAAAATATAAAATCGCTTTATGTGCACATCTAAATGTGCACATTATTCTATTATTTGTTTAGGGAAGGTTCATAGGTCGATGAAATGAAAGAGCGATTGGTATTTAATGTTTATTTCTTCCTGGAGATAGGCACCGGAAGCAATTAAAAGTGCACAAGTAATATTTGATGTAATGACGAACAAAGAAATAGACGACGCGCGGAGATCTGCCTGGTGTTACGGCAATGGCCCGACCGATGTGGTGTCGCCATGCCCTTAAGGTGCCTGTACACATTGGCCGAGGTTGGCCCAAAGTAAGGTTGGACCAATGTGTACAGGGCGTTTTGGCCGTGCGTAGAGACGTTTGCCAAACTTGGCTTGGTAGTCGGTTTTTCGAGCACACATCAAAAGAAAGAGGCGTGGCTCAGCTAGGGTTGTCAACTTTTTTTACAAGAAATAAAGTATATTTAGATCTGAGAAGAATATTAAACTGTATTTTAGAAAAATGAACATTATTTTATTTATTTAATGTTTTAAATACATATTTTTTAGAGTTTCTCGCACAACTTATTAATTTAAACTCTTTTTTAAAAACTTCATACGCCTCACCACAATTATAATTAAAATTAAAATAAATGAGGAGCTCATTTTTTATTAAATTAATATTTGCTCTATTTCTATTCTCTCGCCACTTTGCATTCATTATTGAAAAAATTCTTTCAGTAAATGCTGAGGTGGCGGTAACAGAAAGTAGATATGAGACAATTTTAATAATATTTTTAAATTCTTCTGAGGTGTTTACTAATAAATGGCTCCACTTTTGGCCAGTACTCATTTCAAGAAAGTCTTTGTCTTTGAAGCCACATATTTGAAATTGCTTGCACATAGCTCCCTGACCCATGTTAAGTAGCTTAATCAATGTATGTGAAAATTATAATAAATTATATACAGGTGTACCAGAGCCAGCAGCAGAAACTTGGCCGATAGATTCCTGACTATGTTATGAGCCTAAAATGTTCAGGCAATCATTACCTAATATCAATAGTTATGGAGATATGCAGTATCAAAGTGCATTTTTTTTTCAATATTTCTGATTTATTTTTTGCAAAAAGTTTAACTATCATTACAGTAACTTATATCTATTATGAAAAATTTATTTGTTTCAATAAAACTTAAATAAAATAATAAATGATAAATGGTAAAAAAAAAACTTTTTTCAATTTTCGCAAGGTTTTTATCATTTTATTCGAGTTGTATTAAAGCGAATAAATTTTTCATAATCTACATAAGTTACTGTAATGATAGTTCAACTTTAAAAAAAATATGTAAACTTTGATATTGCACATCTTCATAACCATGGGTGCCAGTGCGCCCCTGTCGCTCTCAGCCACCGCGAGGTTGGCCGAGACGTTGGCTAATGTGTAATCGCTGTCCGCCATTTTGCGAGGTTGGCCGTCTGCGAGATTGGAACGACCATGTACACATTGGCTGGGTTGACCCAATGCGACATTCGGCCAATGTGTACATGGGGTTTTGGCCGTGCGTAGCACACGTTTCTCGAAGTTGGTTCTTTTTCCATTTCTTGTCGGTATTTTGAACAGACATCAAAGAACCATGAATCACCAATCATGAAACAGGAAGCTATCGTGAAGCAAGATATTCAACTTAATTGAATTATTATTAGTTGTACGGACAGAAATTAATTATGTGTACAATGAATGAGTTTTGTAACTCATATTATTTATTTCGAATATCACTTTTTTTTATTTGATTCGTCAAACCGATTGAAATTAATAAATATGAATTATAATTTATATAAAATAACTTTTTAAACACCACTTTTTTATTGATAAGAAATTCAACATGTTTCGTAGCCAATGGCTTCTTCGTCAGGATAACAAAAATAAAAATAATAATCAGGTCCTTTTTGCAAATAGTTATCTTTTAAATTTATGTTCATGTTAAGTAGGTACTTTATATTGTCCATATATACCTTTTTAATATTTTGATCTATAATTAATTTTTATTTTTGTTATCCTGACGAAGAAGCCATTGGCTTCGAAAAAAGTTGATTTTTTTTTTAATAAAAAAGTGGGGTTTACAAAGTTTTTTATATAAAATATAAATATAAATTTTATATAAATTATAATTATGTCACCACAAAATAATTTTGCTTTATTTGAAGAAGAAAATATGAATTATTTTATATTTTACATATACACGGCTATGAAGGTTTTTACTTTAAAATTTGTACAAAATGGATAAATAATATTTTTAGAAATAAAAACTAGCTGTAACCCGTCAAAAATGACAGTACTTTTACATGTTGGATCCTAAGGAATAAGTTTTTATTTATTTATATAAAAAAGGAAAGAAAGAAAAAAATTACTACTTACTTACTTACCATCACGCCGTTTCCCCCAGAGAGGATAGAGCGCCACACTCTTCTGTCCTGACATACCTACAACTCTCGCCTAATTCACATCTTCGCATGCAAGCTCGACGGTTGTTGAGGCTTCTAACGGGACCATCTTCGAGTATCTGGTTAATCTGGTCATGTCACGTATTCCGCGGTCCTCTCTTTCTGGCGCCATCTACATTGTATCTTTCTATATATATATATATATATATATCTTTCTATATATAATAAATATATCTTTCTTACCACTCTTTCCTCATTCATTCGCTCAACTGGCCCAAACCATCTGAGCGACCCTTTTTTAATTTTATTAATTATGCTAAATTTAGCTTTACAATCATTCCTAATATCTGCATTCTTTACTCTATCATAAGTGGATTTGACATACTTACGTCTGAGGGATCTCATCTCCACTGCATTCAAGCTACTTTCGTTCCTCTTCTGCCAGCTCAAGGCTTCACTTCCATACATCAGTGATGGTATCAGAATTCCATAGCGTACCGCTAGTTTTGCCTTCGTAGACATATTTCTATTAGAAACTATTGCGTTCAAATTTATTATCAATTATCAAAGTACTTTAAAGATACAATAAAGAATATTTAAAGAATGAAAATAAAAATAATAAAACGAAAAGAAAAAATTATGTAAAAAAGAAAATAGAAATATAATATTTTACGTCATTTTTTTTATTATTTTTGAATTCCTTTTTTTTATTCTTTATGTATATTCTTTATTTTATTTATATGTAGTATTTTTTTCTTTCTTTTCTTTTTTATAAAAATAAATAAACACTTATTACTTAGGAACCAACATGTAAAAATACTGTCTTTTTGACGGGTTACAGCTAGTTGAATATAATTATTATTTCTAAAAAATATTTTTACTCTATATATAATTTATTATGTTGTATCGCCTATAATTTATTATGTTGAATCGTTTTATTTTATCTTTTAATTCCACATTTTTATATTGTTCTTGTTTATGTTTTCAAGTCATTCATGTATTTGTCTATTGTTTATGCATTTTGTACAAATCTTAAAGTAAAAGCCTTTAAAGTCGTATATATATGTAAAATAAAAAATAATTCATATTTTTTATTTTCAATCGTAAATAGTCAACAAAAAATACTATCTAATAATTTTGGTTATGACTATGTGAATGTTTGAATGTATAATGAAATAAATTATCTGAAAAATAAAACTCATTCATTGTTTTCATAATTAATTTTTGTCCATACTAATTCAATAATCTTTTCATTGTAATTCACGGTAATTTTGACGAAATGAAATACAATGAACGAAACAATAAAAACGTGCGTGCAAACCGGCGAACGCCGAAACACTAAAAAAAATATCACTGTCGGGTGACACACGATACGTGACCGGCGCGCGGCGTAGCCACGCCCAAGTGTCTTTCGCTGTGCAGGGGCGGACTAGCAGGTCGGCCTCCTCGGAAAGAAATGTGCCATTCTTATAAGATACAACTTAACTTTAAGAAAAAACAAATAAATGCGTTCTTTATTTGTACTGTATTATAAAATTTTCTACTTCTAAATAATCTGTCATAGTTTATTTATTTTGGTCTGATTCGAAGTGATCACTTCATAATCCACCCGCTTATTATAATATGGAATAGGGCCGCGAGCGTATGACCACGCGTATACTATCCGCCAGGATCCCGGAGAGAGCTAATTCTCAGAATGTAAGCAAGTTCTTTACCATTGCTTCCATATAAAAGAACAATATATAACAAATGATACACTGTTGAATATTTTAGAGATAAGTCATACCAAATTAAATCCTGGTTATACCACAGTTTCGTCATCCGATTCAGTCTCTGGCCAATGAAAAAATAATATTTCAAAGCGTAAAGGTTACGTCATCTAAATGCTTGCTTTGATTATCGCCTCTCTACTATACGACATCGTAGATCGGTGAATATTATTTGACGGTATGAAAAGTTGAAACGCAAATTGAATGTTACGACAAGATAGAATTGAATTTTTTTGCAATTTTTGTATGAGAGGATAAGGTTAAATGGAAATGACAATAGATACGATAAAATAAAACAAATTTAACACCGACATTTCATCACATACGACAAAATTGAATTTTGCACAGAGGATACTAGAGTAGTTACGTTAGCAATAGTTAGCATGGAGCCATTATTAGAGCAAGTCTCAAAGCCTCTTGCCATCACTATAAGTCAATAACGATTTTGTTGACAATGACGATTTTAAGCCATGTATTCACTAGGGGACAAATTGTCCCTCAACAGCATGCGCGGCATAGAGTCTACGTGACGTTGCAACGTCGTGCACTGTTCCGCGACCTCGCGCACAACATAGCGCGGCATTTCTACGTGCCGTGGCAACGTTGCCATGCGCACGGTACCCGAGCGTACTCACTGCAACATTCCGCGGAGCGTCAGTACCACGTGGTATGTTTACGAGTGAATACGCATGCGCTGTATCTGTCAAGATGACAATGCGGGGAAACGAAATCGTTCTCGAACTCATCGAGCTGTATCGATCGAGGATCGCATAGAATGTCCGTCCTTCTTTCTCTTTGCAGTTAATAATTTCGCTTTCTCCTCTTTTTTCTCCTCTTACTTTTCGATAAATTCATTAACATAAACAGATACGCGGCTATCTTCATAACCTCATAGGGCGATATATTTCCGTGACGTCTGGAAAACAATAATTATTTGCAAAAAGGACCTTGTTTTTAATAATATTCAATTTACTACAGTAAAACCTCGTTAATTTGAAATTGCGACCCAAAAAAACATTTCGAATTGCGCGGAAACCACCAACCAACCCCTGTCTATTTCGCCAAATGACTATACAGCAGCGTGCTGTCCTCCATCCCCCTCATCGACTCGCATTACCATAATACAACCATCCCCAGCTACAAGATATTGAAGTCCACCACCTGTGTGTACACGTCAAATGACCGCGTCATTGTCCCCGAAACATGAGCGTAGATGTTGATGCGACATGTCGAGCGGAATGTTTCGCGATTTGTCCCCTAGTGAATACATGGCTTTAACCTTACGACAAGATAAATCTGGGGTGACGAATCCTTATATTTCTTACTGTTTCAAATACATATTTGTTATATTTACACAAATGCTGCTTCTTAAAGTTATAAAAAATACAATTTAATGACAAATAATGCTCATTTTATAAGATTTTCGAAAACATAATGGGTAACGACCTTGGTTTAAATTTTCCGATTCCGATATCCAAAAAAAAAAGAAGATATTTCAGATTCCCGATTCCGATAGATCCCGAAACCTGAAAAATAACCTCAAAACATGAAATGGTGGAGTAAACACAAGGCTCTTTGATCGATTATAGATGAAGGGTTTTTAAGAAGTGATGATCAATCTCACCCAGGAAAGTTCATCCATTTTCTATATGTTTTGTGGTAAATATCCAGTGGAAATTTTGATTGTAAATCTAAGTTCACGGCAAGGAACTTGATCAGTCAGTGGACTAAAGAAAATATTTTTATGTGTTTTGTTTTGCTGGATATTTTTCTTGTTACAACTCCTGTTCCTATACATATACAAAGTAAAAACCTAGACTACAGTACAGCATGGAATTTGGTTCAGGGATTGTTACGACAAATATGTGGTAAAATATGTGATAGGCAATTCGACGTTCTGTATGAAAGATCTGAAAATATGCAAGTAAAGACAATAGAGCTTTTGACGACGTTGTTGATATAGAAGTGGAACTGGATTATAAAGAAAAAAGATCCTCAAAGAAAAAGTAAAGCCTGGGGAAAAGGCTAAGGACGAAGTAGCTTGTTGGTCTTGTGGTCAGGACTCTCGTCTCGTTATCCAAAGGTCGCGGGTTCGAACCTCACTCCACATCAGCAAGTTAGTCCTATTTTCATAGCACAAGCGTTTAGCTTAGTTTGAAAATTAGTTATTTACTGAAATATCACCTGGTCAAAAGTATAAAATCATTTACTTCCATATTTTAGATGGTGCCAAAGCCAGTATTGAAGAAAGGTTTATTACTAATAAAAAAAATTTAAAAGACTGTTCCTGGTCCATAAAAAATTACAAGAAATCACAAAAGTTGATAGTTTACTGTACGAAAATTTGTGTTGTATTTCTAAACTGTCTAAAGGTGACAGAAGTTATTTAGTAATTGAGGTGAAACAGTTTGCAAACGAATATGAGAGTTTCATAAAGACTGAATGGGATGAAAATGACAAAAATGAACAAGATAAGCCAAAGCTGAATCATGATATGGAAAAGAGGATGAAGAATTAGATTTGCAGGAAAAGAATTATGTTCACTGTTTGGAGAAGATAAAGTGTTTTAGATGTTTCTGTTTTGTTTATGTTGTTTCTGAATTATCTCAATCAGGGCTCTTTACTAATCTTTACATAGCTTATAAGTTTATATTAACCAATCCCTAAGAATGTTCTTAGGTTTCCACAGCCACTCAGAATTTTCTGGTTTGTGTCTTTTGGGGTACTATGCCATGTACACATCAGCTCTGATGATGGACCCTGCAATGGGATCCGAAACATCGGCCAGAAGACACAAACCAGAAAATAACTCTTCCTTGTACGCAAGTTACTTTTGAGCAAATCTTTTCGAAATAAAAAATAATAAAAAATAGGCTTAGATCAACTTTGAATCAGGAGTTAATGTCTAATCTTTTGTTTATAAATATAATTAAGTATTAATTTAAGTAAAAATTTAATTATCGATGAAGTGGCAAAAACAAGTTAAAAAACTTAAGAAAAAAATGATGGTTTAGTGCAGGTACTAAAGGATAAATTAATGTTTTAAAGAGCTTAATATTAATTCTTGAATAAATAGCGTGATTATTTCCAGTATACATAGTATTTGTCAATTACATATTTAACTTATACCTTTGATATAGATATAAAATAGGCCTACTTGCAGCTACGGCTTTGAAGCCACGTATTTGAAATTGCTTGCACATAGCCCCCTGACCCACGTTAAGTAGCTCAATCAATGTATGTGAAAATTATAAAAAAATATATACAGGTGTACCAGAGCTAGGAGCAGAAACTTGGCCGATAGATTCCTGCCTATGTTAAATGTTCAAACAATCATGACCTATATCAAATATCAATAGTTATGGAGATATGCAGTATCAAAGATTGCATTTTTTTTCAATATTTCTGACTTATTTTTTGCAAAAAGTTGAACTATCATTACACTAAAACTTAAAAATGAAATAAAAAAAACATTACATGTAAACTTAAATAAAATGATAAAAACCTTGTAAAAAACACTTTTTCCAATTTTCGCAAGGTTTTTATCATTTTATTCGACTTGTATTAAAGCGAATAAATTTTTCATAATCTACATAAACTACTGTAATGATAGTTCATGATAGTTCAACTTTAAAAAAAAAATGCAAACTTTGATATTGCACATCTCCATAAAATGCGGGGGTCCCTTCACTAGTTCTCGCCGAGGGCCCCCAAGAGTGCCAGTGCGCCCCTGTCGCTCTCAGCCAAAGCGAGGTTGGCCGATACGTTGGCTAATGTGTAATCGCTGTCCGCCATTTTGCGAGGTTGGACGAGACGTTGGCTCTGCCGAGGTTGGGCCAATGTGTACAGGGCCCTTAATACACAATATGTATATGTGTGTGTATGTATGTATGTATATGTATATGTGTATGTATGTATACATATGTGTTTATGTATATGTGTATATGGATGTGTATGTATATGTGTATATGTATATTTTTAGATGTAAGTTAATAATATGTATGCATTGAACATAATGTTTGTAATGTACATATTATGTAATAAATAAAAATTGAAATTGAAATTCAAATTGAATCAAGTAAAAAATAATAGATAATAGCTTATTAAGCCTATCTTGCGCTACGCATGTATTCAAATTTCAAATCTCTAGTCATAGTTCGTGTACACAGATCTGCACTCTACGGTAGTGTACTTTAGAGTTGAAATGAAATTACCTGTCGAGCCGTCTATGACGTCTATGGCATCTACAAGTCGACAGCGAGAGATGAGAGAGAAATAAACGGAGACGTTTTGTCTTGCTCTCGCTCGTTGCTTTGCATTGCGTTAATCTCGAATCGTCCACCGACCACGGCGTCCGCTGTCCACCGTCTACGAATTCAACTAGTCCATGCAATAAACGTAAACGGTCGACGCGTCGATGCAACGTCAACGGTTGATTTCAACTAGTCCGTCCATTCAACGCCCATCCCTACTTCCTATACCCGTGTCAAATAAAATAACATGTATACCCGCGCGCGGTGTCTGGGACCAAAAATTACAAGGCCTGTTAGATATATATTTTTTATTAGAAAAATATGACTATAATTGATAAAAATATTAAATAGGCTTGTCCAAAGTCATAGAAACAAAGTTTGTTGAACTTATTTGATGTTTATTTAACCTACAGTCATTCATTACAGCCTTTGACAAATGTTACTTATTCTTATAAGATACAAAAACATATCTCTTGTGAAAAAAAATCTTGAAGATAATAATATAATAAATTACTATAAACTAATTCACCGTTGATGGTCCACCATGGCAGCCAGAGCAAATCAAACAAAAATATTTCCTGTGAGATGTACTCGGATGTCTCTTGGACTAACCGGTGTCGTGTATCGATACACGTGCTGTCCGCACTAACACTCGCAACGCGCGGGTATAGGAAGGTTAAGGACTCACTTTCAAAATTTTCATTATTTTGTCGTAAGGGTGACATTAATTTTTTTAATTACGAGGATTTTCCACGTTTTTACTCATTTAATTAATTCAGTTAATTTAGTTTCTATATAATCTAATTGTGTTTTGAATTATTTGTTATTGAAATAGGTGGCACATTTGAGACGAGTTGTTTAAAAAACTACATTTTCTATATCCATAATATGCATACTGCCATCTGATTTTATCAATCGCATTTATTTTTAAATATTGAAGTAGCTACTTATGTGTAGCAAACGTTTTTGTTTATTATTGTATAGTATTTTGCTATATTCAAAGACTGATATTAAATATAAGGAAAGATTAAACAGTTAAAATGTTTTTGTATAACAGTTAAAATAAGTACAAGTTAACTCATATTGTAACCAAAATACAAGGTAAAAATAAATTTTATCAGGATTGACAAAATATTATTTAGTAAAAACTTACATAGGAGTGGAAAATAAACAGTCACGCGTTCTTAAAAACTTACATAGGAGTTGAAAATAAACAGTCATGCGTTCTTCAGATCAGAGGCGGCGCAACACGCCCCGCTAGTGGAGAAACTTCAGGCGAGGGCGAGAGCGGCGGCACGGCGTACGGGGGCACTGCTAGAGGAACTGGCCGCACTGGAAGCGGAGCGCGTGCTGGCCGGGCCGGTCACGCCCTATGTGCGTCTGCATCGAGCCTGCGCGTCTCCTGACTATCTGCGCAGTCTCACGCGTGCGCTGCAAGCTCTGCCCGCCACCACTCTGCTAGTGCTCTCCGCTGGGGACGAAGGTGGCGGCCCCGGGGGCTGCGTGCAGCTGCGGGGGCCCTCCAGGCACATCGCACACCTCGCACCACGGTGAGTGCCCTTGAAACGATGCCGACAGTCGCCGGTTAGATAACAATGACCCAGAATAACGAACTGTAAATAATGTTTCAGAATTTGTCAAATCCTGAAAGGGAAGGGCGCTGCGAGCGGTGAGCGCTACCAAGCCAAGGTCACGGATATGGCTGCCGTGGATCAGTGTGACCGCTTGCTGGAGGATTACTTTTCCGCCGGAACGGGAGCCACGGAGAACAACGATGAATAGAATACTGCACAAAGCAAGTACTACTGCAAGTTGTGGGAAATAAATGGAAATATAAAATAGTACAACTTTTAGAGCCATCAGTGGCTGGCACTTCAAGTGAGGAGGAAAATAATGTATATATATTTCTCTCGCAATTATTATCATATTTATTATTTCAGAGATAACTTTATAGGACTCCATAATCATACATATGGAAATAAAAATACGTGTTTTTATGTTCTACCTTTTCTTTCGCCTTATGAGAGCTTTAATAATCTAAATATTTTACATTCAACAACTTGTATTTGTATGAAAAGTATTAACCGATTGTATGCCGCGCAATTTCGCGCACGATTGCTGTTTTTTAGACACTTGTGTGATGGTTATATTCATGTAAAAATCAACAATAATTGCTAAGAAGTTGCAGTTTCTGGTTTCTCAATATACAGACTTTAATAATTACTTATATTTCGATTTGGTCCATGCTCGGTGAAGATATTATTCAAATTCGCTCGTGATATTAATTTATTGGCTTCTAATTATTAATACTTCCATTGCCAGCGGACCTGTGACTATCGTCCGATGCTGTTAGATCATATAAAACGGTTTTTACTGCTAATTCACGGTAGGAACAATGGACTTGATTCCTCTCAGATGCTGAAGATCCATTATCTTTTAGTTGATTGAATAATACGCATGCAATTATCTCCAGATTCAATAGCATTTACTTTACTATTTTTATAGTGGGTAATCCTCCACTTGTCAACAGCAGTTTGTTACAATTATTACCGTAAGTGAATCTTATAAATGGATTTATGCAGTAATTGTAATGGAAGCAAAGCAATTATTAATTTAAAACAATTAGCATTCTTAGGAACGATAATCCGGATTTTGGTTCACAAATCGTACTAAATTGTACGTGATTCCCGGAAGTTATACAGTAGATGATAATTTATTAAATGTTATTAGATTATAAGGACTTATTAATATTGACATGATGGTACAAGACAATTTATGTTACACAAGGTTTCGAAGATTTCGAATTTTTACGAGGATTAAGAGAAAACCTTTCGACCTTTCAGTGCTCCTCCTGGAGGCATTTATTTGAGCAGGGGATATGTTGTGTTTAAGCCTAGATGCCTCCAGAGCGGTGTGGTAGTTGCATTATGGATCAATATAATTGTATCGCAACGCCTGCACAATGCCTTACATTTCTTCCATTATTATTCACCCGTCTGTTGAAATACATCCAGATGGGAGAAGTTCTGGGGTAAACGGGGGACATGGCTACATCAAAGAAAAATTGTATTATTCTAAGTGAAAATCAATTTGGTTTTAGGGCCAAATTAGGTACCTACACATGATGCAGGTTTTTGATTTTATGAATCTTTCTAGCATCGTCGCCATACCACTCCAGGGTGTAGAGCTTTTAGGAGCGCATCTTTATAATGTGCTAAACTAGAGTTAAAAATATCAGAGATATGTGCATAAGTGTTATCTAGCCTATACAGTCTAAAATGCGAGTTAGTTCTAGTGTTGTCACAACAAAATAGCGTAGTTATCGTATCAAAAAATAAGTAAGAAATATTTTTTTAAAATGCAAACTTTGATATTGCATATCTCCATAACTGTTGATAGTAAATAGGTCACGGTTGCTTCAACATTTTCGACTCATCCTCAAGGCAGGAATCCGCCTGTAAAGTTTTTGCTACTAGCTATGCGACACCCTGTATATGTTCTAAAGTACTTTTGAACGCTCTTTGACTATTTATTGACCCATTCAACAGGGCCTTCCTCCG
The DNA here is from genome assembly GCA_016648135.1 of Agrypnia vestita. Taxonomy (NCBI): domain Eukaryota; kingdom Metazoa; phylum Arthropoda; class Insecta; order Trichoptera; family Phryganeidae; genus Agrypnia; species Agrypnia vestita. The sequence continues at coordinate 2,542 of JADDOH010011032.1, read as the reverse complement.
ATGTAAAGTTTTACCGAATATGCCAGGTCTTTTGTGGATGCCCTTTGTTCTCGTTGCCTTCAACACTCGGCTTGTATATTTTCTTAATCATTCTCTCCTTACTCACATGTTTCACTTGACCTAACTCTCGCAACGATCTTTTCTTTATTCTATCTACTACGCTGCAGCCAGAAATGCATTCACTTCCTAATTTGTTAATTCCATTCTCAATCGTACAAAGATATTTAAATAAAGTGCCTCGCAATAACAATTCTCTTCTGCCGCCTAATCTACTTCTGCAAGTGCGTCAGTTCTATAACTTTGACACTTTTGCAAAACTACTTATTGTAATAAACTTCGTATGTTTTATAATTTTACATGAATTCGAAAGGGTAAAAAAAATTTAAGAAAAAACCCACTAAACATTTTACGTGATATTTAAAAATTTCAAATTAATTAGGCGCGAAACTTTGTGTACAGTGCCGTCTTATTATAATATTAAAATTAGCTATAGTAAAATACACAACTACAACTTAAATAATATTTATATACAGATCATAATTTGGGTGTACGAGTTGACGCTGTCTGCCTTGTTGCACTCAGTCCGAGGGATCGAGCGCATTTTGCTGCTTCATGAAGTAGTGACGGGGCAATCTGTACTTGTATCTGAAAGGCAGAAGACTAATATTGTGTTCATATGAACTGAGATTACGGATGAGAGGATTTTCTTGTAGTGGAAAGGTGCATGATTTGTGGAAGTTTGCTGACAGTTTGTGAAAGCATTGTTTGATTGTGTTCACCTTGTGATGATGGTGCATTTTTTTAATGTTTGTTCTGGGGTGTTGTATATGATTTTAAGTGATTTGTTTTGTATGACTTTTTTTGTTTTTTGTATTTTGTGTCTTGAATATTGCTGGTGCCGCGTATGTGGTTGTTGGTAGTATCATAGAGTTGTATAGCATAGTTTTGTTTTTGATTGAGAGTGCACCGGTTCTGTTAAATACAGCACGATGGTCGGTTCGCCTTATGCCGGGTGTTTTGTATGTGTGGGTTCCAGGTGAGGCGTGAATCGAGCGTCAGTCCGAAGTATTTAACCTCTTTTGACCACTCGATTTCGCTTTCGTTGACGAGTATTTTTACTCGTGGTGGTGGTCTGGAGCAGTGTGAGAAGAGTATGGTCTCCGTCTTATCCTCGTTTAGCTTGAGTTTCCATTGGCGGTGGTACGCCACCTTTTGGGTTAGGGCACCCTGGAGTCGTCTGGAGGCCAGGTCGGGACTTCGTAATGTCGATAGTAGTGCTGTGTCGTCTGCGAAGATGGCTCGCGAGCAGTTCTGCAAAGAAGGAATGTCGTGAGTAAAAATGTTAAGTAAGTGTGGTTCCAGCAGGCAGGCTGCCTTGAGGCACGCTCATGGGTATTTGTCGAGTTGAAGAAATCTCGCCTCTCACCGAAACTGTAAATTTCCTGCCTGAAAGATAAGACTGGATGATATTGATTAGGTACCGCGGCACGCCAATCGAGATCATTTTATGAATCAGCCCATCAATCCAGATGGTGTCAAAGGCCTTCGCGAGGTCAAGAAGTGCCATAGAGGTACTTTTCTTCCAATTGAAGCCCGTTGACACCTGCTCGATCACGCTGACCAGTTGCTGTGTCGTACTGTGCCTTGTTCTGAAATCAAATTGGTCGTCGGGGAGTATATATTTTGTACGAGTGTATGCTACCAGGCATGTATATAATATAGGTAATAGGTATATAAAATACAATAAAAGAGTTTCATACACCGAATATATTGTTTTATTACTATTATTCCGCGGACGCCCTCTGTTTCCGCAGCCTTCGACAAACAATTTTTCTTGCCATCCTTTCCTTGCTCATCAGTTTCTCATGACCAAATCATGCGACACCATTGGTAAATAACATCGAAGTTTGTAGTCCAGTGGCCATGTCGCTGGCTCTGCATACTGAAAATTCCGGGTTCGATTCCCGGCGAGGTCGCAATACATCTTTCTGATTTCTTTAAAATCTAAGTGTTTTTGCCGGACCGCAATTAATTGGGCCTTCACGCCCGTTGTAGTATTAAAAATTGCTCTACATATGGGTTTAGGACACATCCCGGTCTCCTACAATATAGCAATTACCAAATCTGGTACCTAGTACCGTTTGCCGTAACTATATATTTTGTTTGGACTTAATGACAAATGTGTCGGACAAGAAAAACCGGTGGCCCTGAAAAGGGCATTTTTTGGCCAACCTGCATAGGTTGACTCTGATGAACATTTTTGATATAAGAAAAAGTGAATTTAATTTTTTATGTACGAAATGTACGTAGAAATGAAGTTGTACTCAAATCACAGGAATTGTGAGCGTGAATGCGCAGATGGGCCCGAATAAATAAAACCCTTTGGGTATGCCTGGCGCGCTCGACGCATTTTTCATCGAAAATAACCGATGTTATTTTTTTTTAATTTTTTGATGTTATGTTTTAAAAAATAACTTTTTGTAATCACTTTATGGTTTTACATTATTTTGCGTATAAAATATTATGAATTTTTATAGCCAGG
>JADDOH010011031.1:0-24993 GCA_016648135.1 Agrypnia vestita | reverse complement strand
TAGACTTTCTTGATCGTCGCCACGAGTCAGCTTGCAAAGTTTCAGCTCGATTGGATCACGGAAAAGGGGTTTAAAATGGATCCCACGCTTTTTAGTCAGACAAGAAAACAAGCACACGCCACGAATATAAAGGGAGTAAATAGGTGAGTATAATTTCAATAAAAATGTTTCATTGAATTAGTAATGGAGAAGTTCTGAAGAATAATCCTGATATTATAATAAAATGTTGTAATATTTGACTAAAATATAGATCAAAACTAATAAATTGGTTAAAAATTTGTTGAAATAAAGATAAAAAGAACATAACAGTATTTTGAGCGAATGAATGAGGAAAGAATGGTAAGTAAGAAATATAATATAACGCAAGCGTTGATGGCGCCAGAAAGAGAGGGCGACCGCGGAAGACGCAGCATGACCAGATTAACCAGATACTGGAAGACGGTCCCGTTAGAAGCCTCAAGAACCGGCGAGCTTGCATGCGAAGATGTATGAATGTGGATGAGGCGAAAGTTTTATGTCAGGACAGAAGTATGTGGCGCTCTATCCTCTCTGCTGGGGAAACGGCGTGATGGTGAGTAAGTACTTTAGCGAGGAATGATTGACCTCCATCTCGCCTGTGACGTCACGCGTCCGCATAGCCGGGCGCCGAAGAACGGACCCGCAATGTACACCGGATGCGAGAGTTGACATCACGTCACGTGATATATATATACAGGGTTATTTGGAAAACATTAATAACCTCGCAGGACTATATTCCTGCCTTGATTATGAGTCGAAAATCTTCAAGCTATTATGACCTAATATCAATAGTTAAGGAGATATGCGACATCAAAGTTTGCCTTTTTTTTCAATATTTGTGACTTCTTTTTTGTAAAATGTTAGACTATCGTTAAAGTAATTCATATCGATTACGAAAAATTCATTCGTTTCAATACAGGTTAAATAAAACGATAAAAACCCTGAAAAAATTCCAATTTGAATGTTTTCCAATTGGAATTCGAAGAATTTTATTTGACTTGTATTAAAGAGAATAAATTTTTCGTATTCGATATAAGTTACTATAATGATAGTCCAACGTTTCACAAAAAAGAAGTCAGAAATATTGAAAAAAAATGCAAACTTTGACGTCGCATGTCTCCTTAAATATTAATATTAGGTCATAATAGCTTGAACATTTTCGACTCATAATCAAGGCAGGAATATAGTTCTGAGAGGTTATTAATGTTTTCCAAATAACCCTGTATATATATTATATATAATATATAATATATATATATACATATTATATATATATTATATATAATTATATATATATCCTGTAACCTATTGGGCGTCCATCATGGACGAAATTGCATATAATGTGGCGTCCACCTGCTTACGACGTCCGTATATCGGACGTCAGATGGGAGAGTGTTCGCAATGGGCGCGGATTGTCTTTCTGATGCCATAAAAGTAAAAAAAAAAAAAAAAAATTGGACGTCAATTCGCTCCCAGTTTGGCTATTCTCAGTATATCTGTAGTTCTGCAAATTTTCGTTACAAAAAATAGCAGCGCTGTCGGCATTATTCCGAACATTCATTGCTAGCCGTGTGCGACGTCCAACTGCGCGTCGCGCGAAAGTTTGAAATGCGACGTTGCCACTTGCTGGATGCTTTGACTTAATTTAATTTTTATATTCACGATTTATGAGAACTCGTACGCATCACTTGAATGAAGAAGTGGAGTCCGCTTTTGTACTCCATTTAATTCGTGGCGTCTGATTATTTGACGCAAAAACTTTGGATCGATTTTTAACCCTTTTCTCGTGATCCAAACGAGCTGAAATTTTGCACGCAGACTCGTGGGGACGTTCAAGAAGATCTATCAAATTTTCGTTAAAAAAATTTAATGATTATAGTATAATTTTGGATTTTAGATATTTTAATAGTTTTTTAATCGGTTTTTAATCGGTAAGACGGTAGTAATCAAACATTACATAAATGTTTGATTACTACCGTCGGCGGCGGCCCGATAACGTCGCGGAATATTTTCTAAATTTGCATTACTATATATAATTATATTTACTATTCATTATATTAATTACTATGTATAATTATATTAATTACGATATATAATTATATTAATTACTATATATAATTACTATAGTATAATAGGTACTTCAATTGAATTTCAAAAATTTATGACAATTGGTTAACAGAGATAGAGAATTTTGACATAGATATTTGTCTAGACATGTTTCATTTTCAGTCAATCAATTATTTAATTACATGATGGTAAACTTAATTTACAAAGAAAGGGAGTAAAATAAAAACATGGTTTTTATGGGTTACTTTTTTTAAGCTAAATATCTAAAAAAATAATCAGAAGTTTAAAATTGAAATAAAATAAAATTAATCCCAGGACTTGAAGATAAGATTGCAGCATTATTTTATTAAATGTTTTAGTCGATCGGTATCTACTTATATCTATAGTCGATATGAATTAAGGTGTAATTGAGTACTTAACAGGTGAATGATTTTTATTATGAAGGGCTAATTGCCATGTTACCTTTGATACATGTATAGTAAAAGTCCGTTAATTAGAACAACGATATTTCGTGCTTTGTATTTATTGCCGATTTTGAGGATCCAAAAATAACTTTTCCCTATAAATTCTACCTTTAATTCTAAAATACGTGAAATGCGTACATCGTATCAATTATTGACGTATTATATATGTATAGTATATAGACACGTTATTCCCATACTAGCCGGCTTTCATATTTATGTAGCAAATATTCCATTGAAGTATACAACAAATCATATAATCACGTAAAAATCAGGTATTTGAAGTCACGGTGCCTAAAATAACATACTCATTCTTACAATAGTGTACGATACTCTGTTCCTTTTTCCCCGGGACTTTTTTTCGGCGTACACGCAGTGTTTGTGAAATAAGTGTGTTGTAAATATAATTTAGCAACTATTTCAAAACACGAATCTTCACTACATTCCTGGCTTTGTAGATGGGTAAGTATACACTAGGAAATGCAATCTCGCGAAATCAATCTCGCATACAATCAATTAAATTTTAATAATTATTTTAATTTCAAAAGTTATAAAATGGTACCTACTTGCTTTTTGCTATACTTACTTGTTGTTAAAGATAAATAAAAATGAAAATAATTTTAATATCACTGTATTTCAAAGGGTAATTAAAGTTTTTTAAGAAATAATCAACATAATAAGCAATACGTATAAAAGAGGGGGCGACCGCGGAAAACGTGGCATGACCAGATCAACCAGATACTGGAAGATGGTCCCGTTAGAAGGCTCAACAACCGGCGAGCTTGCATGCGAAGATGTATGAATGTGGCTGAGGCGAGATTTGTATGTCAGGACAGAAGAGTGTGGCGCTCTATCCTCTCTGCCTACCCCCAGGGGAAACAGCGTGATGGTAATTAAGTAATCATAATCAACATCAACAATGAAGTTACTTTAAAAAAATAATATGTTTGACTTTTATGCTTGCTTTTGAAAGTAACTTCGTAAGGGCCGGTTGTTTCAAGTTGGATCGAAGTAAGCGTTCTTTTAAAGCACAAATTTTTACGTTCTCCACCAATCAGACGATCCGTTTTCGTAAAAATCTATGCTTTAATCGACCACTTACTTTGATCGAACTTGAAACAACCGGGCCTAAGAAGCACTGATTGCTGCATCATTGAGTTGTCTCGTATGAGAGGCTGTACCTAGGTACAGATGCCGGCAAACATGTTGAACATTTTTCGGCGAAGTGGGGGAGAGTTTGCGCATGTACCATTCCACCAACGAGACCCAAAATTTGTCTTCTGCGCATACCCCCACCACGCCGAAAAATGTCCAAGAAGTTTGCCGGCAACTGTATAATATGTTCCGCACTGGGAAAGAATTCGGCCGCATTTTGTCGTACACTCACACATATTTCCGTCGCGGAGGGATATGCGACATATCGATAGCCCGCACATGCAAATTGCGTCTTTAAGATAAACACCGCTAAAACACAAATCGTTTGAGGATGTCGCGAGTCTTATTTCATTATTGCAAAAGAAGTCGATTATTATTTCGGATGGACACGTGCGAGTTAGCTCCATTTAAATAATAAATGTGAATATAATTTTGTGGCTCGGACTAAAACAAAAGCCTTTTAATCCTGTAGGTCGTATGAGACGTGCGGCCCTTTTTATGACTAAATTATACTTTTACCCAGTAGCTAAAATTTTAACAGCTCAAGTCTATTTTTAGACCTCATGTTTTAGCGGATGTATAAATACAAGTAGGTACATTCGCAGAGTGATCACTGACAGCATCGACTTGTACACCGAAATTATGATCTGTAAATAAATAAATATTATTTAAGTCGTAGTTGAATTTTTCATTATAGTTACTATTAATTTATAATAAGGCGGCACTATACATAAAGTGTCGCGCCTAGTTAATTTCACCTTTTTAAATATCACGTAAAATGTTTAGTGGGTTTTTTATTAAAATTTTTTTACCCTTTCGAATTCATGTAAAATATAAAACATACGATGTTTATTACAATAAGTAGTTAGCAAAAGTGTCAAAGTTATAGAACTGACGCACTTGTAGAAGTAGAACTAGGCGGTCTAGCCGCATGTAAAGTACTCAGAGTATCGTAGACTCTAAGGAATCGAAAAAAAAAATCGCAGAGTGATCATCGTTGCCGAGTGGTTTGCTTGTTTTACAAAAAATAAGTCAGAAATATTGAAAAAAAAAATGCAAACTTTGATGTCACATATCTCCATAACTATTGATATTAGGTCATAATAGCTTGAATATTTTCGACTCATAATCAAGGCAGGAATATAGTCCTGCGAGGTTATTAATGTTTTACAAAATAATTGATAAAATCAACATGTTTCAAAGCCTATGGCCCCTTCGTCAGGATGGAATATACCTACCCATAAAAAATAAAAATAATAAAATTGATTGAATCTGTAATCCACATATATGGTTTCGGGACCAGTAAATATTAGAAAACTAAAAAAACTTGTTGATTCTCTGCCAAAACGTGTTGAAGAAGTTATAAAATCCAAAGGAGGACATATTTCCTATTAAAACAATTTAAATTGTATTCTTTTCTCTGCTTTCTTCAACTACCTATAACTAATAAATGTTGTGTTTTTTTTCAAATTATCGCTTGTGTTCACATTAATTCGCACAGTACTGTATGTTCAATATTATCTTCGACGGATTACCAAGTAGATAGCTACTGAAAAATAGTAGGCTTTTTTATTTTAATTTCGATTAGTTATTCGTCATATCACACAAATTTGAATGCGCGAGTTTGATTTTAGGTAATTTTTGTGCCTCATCTGCATTTTTTTCAATATTGTTTTTTTTTTCAATAAGTTATCTTCAGGGTCTCCATTCTTATAAACTGGGATTACTAATGTTTGTTTATATATTGTAGGGAATATACCACACCGAAGGCTTGTTTTATTATGTGTGCAATTGGGATGTTTATAATAGAGCTTGATTGTTTTAGTAAATCAGTTGTTACGTTGTCGTATCCTGGCGATGATACTCCTTTTAAATTCATAATAATTTTTTTTATTTCATCTGGGTTGGTTAATTGGAATGTTGTGAGTTTATCACATTCCGATATCTGTAGATTATTTATTGGAAGAGAAAAATTGTTGTTGGGTATTTTTTTCGCCAAGTTTAGTCCCACATTAATGAAAAAATTATTGAAGATATTTGCGCATTTTTCTGGGTGTTCTTGAACATTTATAATATTATTGTCAAATTTTATAGTTTTTATTTTATTTTTATTAACATTTTTTTTCGGTTATTTCGTTAATTGTTGACCAAAGTTTTTTGGTGTCGAAATTAGAAACTTCCACCTTTTTTATGAAATATTCCTCTTTGGTTTTTTTTTTATTAGTGATGTCAATTTATTTCTGTATTTTTTATAATATCTCCTTAAGCCTTCATCATTGGGGTATTTTATTGTTGATTTAAAAATATCATATTTATTACGTATTGAAACTACTAAGCCGTGAGTAATCCATGGTTTTATTTTACGGAACTTAGATTTGTGGTTATATATTTTTAGAATTTTGGATGAATTTATATATTTTTGAATAATTTTTTGAAAGTTTATAGAATATATTTCTGGATCTTCTAAGATTAGTACTGATAACCAATTTTCTGTTGCTAATTTGTCACAAAATAATTTTAAATTAAAAGTAGTTTTTTTTGTATACCTTTTTTATCAGCTATGTGCGGGTGAGTATTTTGTTTATAATGCGTAAATATGCAGGAGTAATGGTCAGTTATACAAGTTTGCCATATGATGGTCATAATGTTGTAGAGTTCATTTGAGTTTGTTAGCATAATATGATCTATTGCAGAAGGTTTTTGGTGCGGTACAATTCTAGTATAATTATTTATGCACGATTTATAGTTCAACTCTGCAAGCATATTGAGATACTCATTTTTAGTTTTATCATGGCAGTCATCTGCAATATTTATGTTTATATCGCCCGTTAAAATAGTAAAATTGTTTTTAGAGTTTATTAATAATTGGTATAATTCTAAAATAAAAAAATTTGTGTCAGAATTTGGAGATCTGTAAATGCCGATTATGCGATAAAGGATTTTATTTTTATTTTTTCGAATATATTCATACGTGAACAAACTTCCTAATGTAGGTGTGAGGAAATCAGATTACCACATAAAATTAATTCTGCATGATATTTGACCTCCATACACAGAGTGTAAAATATTGTGGACCAGTTCTGTTACATTCTATATACCTACATTATCAAATGTGTGTGATTATAACCCTAATATATATCTAGTCTAGATATATTATATTATCAATGATTATGTTTACTTGCAAATGTAAAATCTACCTCATTAAACGTGCGATATCTGATCTGTATATTTGTTTTATTTACCTACATGATACCTGAAAAAACAATAAAAATTTCCAAGTATTTATTACAGTAGGTAGATAAAAAATCGCGATATATTATGTCCACTGTACTCTTTTGTCTTCCTGTCCTTTATGTACCTAGTAAATAATTAGGCACAGCTCATATGTGAGGTTGTCTGATTGATAATTGATACGTAAGAGGAGAATGCAGTATTTTATTAGAGATTGAAAGGAAGGTACATTTTGCTGAAGTTAAATGTGTGTAAAAAATAACGAGGAAATCTGCCGATTTCAATATTTGTATTTTGGAAATTTGCAGTAGTACCATACTTTATCTAAATATTAGAATAATAGTTTTTGTGTAAATGTGTAAATTTATATCAAAGTGAAAAAATAGTAGTATAAAAAATAGAACATGCGTGACATATGTGACGATAAGTTTCGTCACAGGTAAAATATTCAAAATTGAAATAAATAAAATATACCTTCAAAGTAAAAGAAGTTCACTTGACAAAGAATATACTGGGCTTACATCCGGTCAAAACTCGACATTTCAATTCTTAACCTTTTCTTTGAATTTTTATTGAATAAAATAACTTTAATTTCTATATTTTGTACAATTTACAGCCATTTCAATTCTTAACCTTTACTTTGAATTTTTATTGAATAAACTAACTTTAGTTTCAACATAACAAAAATTGTGTTCCGTTATTTCCTCGACAGCAGTACCACGACCCAAAGTAGAGAAATTCTAGTGAACTCGATGCAACCAGAGATCTCGTAGAGTTTAATGTCTACATTAGCGATATATTATCCTGAAACGCTTAATTTGATAAATGAAGACATAGACACGCTCACTTCTGCTTGTGAATTGCTCTCATATTTTAAAGACGTAACAGAAAAAATGAGCTCAGAAAAAAATATCACGATTTCTGAAATAATATTATTATCAAATGCACTAAATGATACGTGCAAGTATTTTGCCCGCTACACGTACTAGTGACCCGGTAGCGGCATCCCCAGAGAGCATAAAATAATAAATCTTCCTTCGGCATCCCGCGCAAAAAGTGTAATTGGTAAAAGCGGCAACGTCGCGCGTCGCACTGTTTACGAGGAGTTGCGATAGTTAGGAAAATGTAAATAAAATTATGTATATCATGGGACGCCCGATAATTGATAATGTGGATTGGAGTCCAAATTGATTACACTACGCTTGTTAATATACGAATATTTGTATATCAATAAAATGTAAAAATTTCAGAAAAATAAGTTGCAAAGGACTTATAGTATTGCCTTAGTGACTAATATTCGGTGTAAAAATAAGTGAAATTTTAGTGGAACTGGTGGACGTCACAATAATGCAAAATAAAAGGACGCACAATAGGTAGCGTGATGTATATATATATAGATGACTAATAACCTTTTTGGGTATATATAATATATAATATAAGTATATTATTATGTTTCAATCTGCATTACACATAAATGGATAGATATAAATGGAAAAATTATTATTACGGTAATATTGCAAAAGTTCATAAATGTGATGTTTTATGTAGAGTTATATGATATGAGAATTTCTTGATGTGCCACAAATGAGAAATAAGTGCCTCCGAAGAAGTTGATATTGGGAGCGTACCGGTTTACCAAGCAAGCAATTCTATTTTTAGGCCCATGGAAAACGTACTTTTTGCTTGATTTCTCGACGGCTAGTAATCTTCTTCTTCTTAGATCAATCCTTGAGTATTTAAAATGTGATACATTTATTTTTTGGTGCCAAACCAACCAAGCCAAACTGGTAATCAAAGCATTCCTTTTTCAATTATGGTATAGAAATTGTATATGAGAACTTTAAATTTGTATTCAACATACCAATTTGTTATTTTTGACCAATATATCTTCTATACATTAAAAAATACATGTTAAATGCACAAAAATACTATGATGAATATCAGGCATGTTGTCATAACTAGTAATGGTATTTTAATTGGTGACATTTATTAATTAACGTTATTTGAGATTTGTATCTGATTGCGTCGATGATTGGCAACTGACTTTTTGCAATTCGATGGGCAACCATAGACAACAATTATATCTTATTTATCAGTTATTGGTGCAAACAGATACAAATCCCAAATAACTGTACCGAGAATAACCGGTTAAAATAATTGTTTAACCATCACTAGTCATAACTAAGTTTTTATTATATTTTTTATTTAACAAAGTTATTAAAAGCTTGCTTATTAGTTATTAAAAGTTATTAAAAAATTGCTAAAGCATATTCTTCAATAAAAATAAAATCCTTTATGTAACAATGTCTGTCACAAAAGCTACCAGATGGCTCTGTTTATATGCTAACACAAATATACTACGATTTTGCAATAATTTTATTTATCGTGAAAGTAAAATTTTAATCTGTTCATTTTAATGGTTGGTTTTTAATATAAGTTATTATTATGTTTTAGGTACTGCACCCTTACTTGGTACAGCGGTGTCGCGCCAGTGCTGACTTTGCCCTTCGCCTTGCTTGGCTGCTGGGTTCCTATGGTGCGGGAGATCCCTCCTCTGCGGCAGCCGGTGGAGGACGTGCGCGAGGTCGGGGGGCCCGCCTGCGAGCTCAACTGTTGGCCCCTCCTCGGTTACCACCCGTGCAAAGACCTTCGCATGCTGGTGGTGCGCACCACGCGCGTTCACGGTCAGACGCCTCTGCGCTGCGAGCCCCGCCCCTTCCCCCGCCACCTCCACCACCCCCCGCCCTGGGGGACTTGCTGAGCGGGCGAGGGTTTGACTGCGGTTGCAGCTCCCCGTCCAGTTGCCATTGCGTACAGCCCCAGTTACATTTTATTGGTAGAGATTTCCTTTTTATGCTAGAACCCTGTAGCCGAGCGAGATAAATGTGTAGGAATTAGATACGGTCTGTGGATAATGATGATGATGAAAAAATTAAGTATGTCCCTGTTATTATGTATCATTAAAAACAACATAAATAATTCATTTTACTTTACATTTTTTTTTTACAAATTTACAAGGTAAATAATAAATAAATAAATTTAATGTAGCATCAGTTTGCAACCAATTTCAGTACAATCTTCAACAGTGAATTTTAAGATACAGTAAAACTTTGATTTTACGTACCTCGTTTTCATGTTTTCCCGCTATTTACACTGAAAAGTCGAAGTCCCATTTCATGCCCTTACATTCCCATACAAATATTTCACGCAATTTACACTAATGAATTTTTTTCGCTTCCCCAGTTTTACACCGAATCATTTAGATAATTCAATATATTAAATCTACATTCATTGAAATTTACGAGGGAAATTATGAATTTTACTTTTTCTTTCCAAAAACTCAACACGCCAACATTACATGCATTTTTAACGCAGCAGTTACAATCTTTCGTGTTTGGGTACCGGCTCGAGCTCGTACAAATTATGTTAGTAATGAAGTAACGTAAAAGCAGGCACACTAATTACTGAATGTAAATGTTTTCAACGCTTGAATAATGCCTCTTTTTAGTAATTGTATTCATTTTATGATCAGCAATTCGTTTGCGCGAAAATCGTAACGGTGCAGTGGCGATTTTCACTCGCGTTCTGGCACGATCTAAATGACAGCCGCCGTGATGTATTGATTTATGAATCTTTTTTTTTAGGTACTTATATCAATATTTTTTTTTTTATTAAATTTGTATTACTTTTTTTTACTCACTTTGAATTTTTAAAAAAATCATAAAATGCATCATGACTTCATTTAGCAGCCGAGTTTACAGCATCCGCCAATTTTTTAACAGAATACGAAATTAAAAGATATGGGCGCAAAAAAAATTATCGGCCTCTAAAATTTAGCAATTTAACAAGGGCCCAAATGTTGACCTGAACCAATTAGAGGATTGGAGGCAAACTGATGTACATGAACTGATACAATCCAAACTACATTAACAACTTCGATGAAACAGGGTTATTAGCAAAGCAACAAAATAAAATAGTAAATAGGTAAAAAGTAATTAAAAACACAATGTACATTTTTGAAAATAACACTTGTGATATGAAATTATTTTTAGCATTAATTGTTTTTACTTTCATCGAAGCTCATTTTTGTATAAAAATTTCATTTCCTCACTTTTACATTTTCCTCAGTTCTACACCGATTTTTTCTGTTCCCCGGAGAAGTGTAAAATTGAGATTTTACTGTAGTATAGTATCTAACACAACAAAAATAATTTTCAATTGTTAACAAAGCTTCCACAATGTTGATACCAAACTTTCCTTGGGTTTATTGACAGCTAAATATGTTGAAAGGATTAATATATCTGGCCATTGGTATTTCTTTCCTACTTTAATTTAATTGTTTCCATTTTGTATTTCAGAAGCCTTAGTTAGCATAGGAAAAAAACTAACTCCAATAGCGTCGCAGGAATTGCGTAACACCCGACTTAGGGCCGAGTTGGTCAGCCTTAACCTAAATCTTCCAGCCAGAGTTTGGCTTCCTCTTCATCCTGTCCAGCACTACGTCCTCCGGATACCACCACAAACTGCTGCAGTGCTTAACTCTAAAGACAAGGTAAGACTCGTGATACGAGGGCCGTATTGGCACCACCGATGCAAAATCTGTATACCATTGTTTAATGCCAGAACAAATTTTTCAGACACATTTATTGAGTAGTTTTGTTTTGTTAGATGTTGAAAGTAAGCAAGTTTGTGTTTGTTTGGAAAATAACCGTGGAAAAAGAGCAATATCAATCCGTGATTCACCATGCACCTTCGATGACTACCATCAGATATTGGTTTAATGAATTCAAGCGTGGCCGTTTATCCGTTAGATAAGGTGACCATGAAGGATATGGTCAACAAAATCCACAAAATGTATTAGACCACTGGGTGAAGACACTATAAACAGCTCAAATTAACGCTCACAAAATATCCTACACAAAAAATTGGGCGTGAGAAATCTAATGGCGATATGGATGTCACATTTGCTGGCAGTGGAACAAAAATAGAATCACATGACAACTTCGTCCTTTTTTTCACATAATCTGAAAGAGTGGAATTCACATGGTCAATCTTCACTAAATAAGGCGCAATGGTTCCAACAGCTGGACCACTGTTTTTTGGAATTTGCGTGGCATCGTCTTTAACTATTTTCAGAAGAGAAGGACGATTATGGGGCATTGTTATGCAGATTTATTGAATAGATTCGATGCTGAATTGAAAAAATGGCCCCAATTGGCGAAGTAATAGTGCTCTTTCATCAGGATAATGCACCTAACCTAACACTTACTCGTCATACAGCTCTCATAATTGAAATGGTTGTTGTGGAAACATTAAGCCAACACATCAATGAGTTACCACCATATCTTGTAAAATATTTATTAACGATTAACGCTGATTCAATATGACGCGGTCTGCTCGAAGCCTACAAAAGCTCAAAATTTAAAATGGTCGCGGCATTTCATTGATTCCTACCCACTTAACTACTAATCAATTACACTAACCACCAATAAGCAAAAGGTGATTATTCACGTGGGTCTGTCAACACCAGACTGTTTGTTTTCGTGCATCTTGTTTATTAGCAGTGAAACAGTGTCCACGCAACACAATATGAAGTGGTGTGTAAAATCAACATTATTGTGTAAAAATCAATAAAAAATACTTGTTGATTTTCATTGAAGATTAAAACATGTAATTTTTAAATTGTATAAAATAAGTGGGTGTGAAAATATTAAAACAAAAATGACATGAAAAAGCATTTCGCTCAATATTAAAATGTTCTGAGGTAATGGAAGATGATGAATATCAAGTCTACATTGAACTGCTTTACATATGCCTGTTTTTACTATACAAACCATTTAAAAAAAATTAATATAAAATTAAAGTAAAAATAAATATTTTTGGTTGTTTCCTTATTTACTATGTGTTAAAATACCTTGTTAAACCCCGTTTCACTTTGCGTTCTACTGTCTAGGAACGCAAAGCAATGAGCAGTAAACAATTTGATATATCGTACATTGAATTACAGACCCCATACCTGCTGTATGTGGAAGTATTGGAGGTTGGTGAAGCTGCTCCACTTCCCACCAGAGTTATCCAGCAGCCCACGCCCATTCGGCACGCAAGAAGTGAAGAAGCATTGCCAACAGGTGAAAAAATATGTGTATATATCTCTTCATTTAAGAAAGACAATTGAATTAGTATGTGTAAACTGTGCGTATGAGGCACATTGTTTCATTGTGTTGACGTTTACGGGTATAAACACCAACACAACACAACAAAATAATGTGCTTTGTACGCATGGCTTACGCATACTAATTCGATTGCCTTTCTTAAATGGCAAGAGGTACCGTATATTAGAACAAAGGTTCTTATCTAAGTTATCTCCCTAAAACATTGTAGTCTAGCATATGCATTCTGATGTAAATGAATAATAAAACCTACATTTTCGAAAAAAACGCTTGTGTCGCCTTAACAGCAGAACTCAAAAAATCCGTTACATATTTTTGCATGTTTTACAATTTTTTTTTATTTAACTAGAGATGCGACACGGAATGCATATCACGTATTTTCAAAATAAGCTAAACACTTGTGCTATAATGAAAGGATTCATCCCTGTTTTGGCAACCTATGGATTGATAAATGATGTGGAGTCACTGTTGATCACTGTAATGTAATATGTACCTACGTATGAGCTAGTTTGATGAGTAGTTATTTTTTAATCATTCCCATACAGTACTAAAATAAAAATGTGCATCCCGGTCCCGTAAACCCAGTGTACATGTAGACTTTTGCGATTTCATTGGATAAATATGAATACATATTTTATTTTTCTTACTTATATTAACCATCCCCAATAATACTAATTTCGAATGTCCATTTTTATGTATGTAATTTTCTATCCAATGGCTGATCTCATTCTATTTTCAAAATTAGTATGATTTAAAAATTGTTTTTAAACAAAATAAAAACATTGACTTTTTGACATTGACTTTTTTTATGATATAGATATGTACCATGAATTAGATTTTTTTTTAAATATTTTCGATTTTTTTAAATATCTCAGTTTAATGAAAATTAAAACTAATAAGTGCATCCATTACTATATCACATATATCATTGGTATTAATCATTAATCAAAATATGTATATAATTCTCTATGCAACAATGTCTGTCACAAACGCCATCAGATGGCTCAAATAATAATGAGGTATAAGAAACAAAAAAGTAATGTCCATCACTAAAGTTATCGAAACGCTACACTACCCATCTACAATATATGTATTAGCAAATCAGTTTCTTTGAGAAATAATTTTTTTTTGTTGCGTCTGGTAATTATTTTGTCTGTATTAGATAAGTAGGTACATACAGAGGAACGCCTAAAATATGAACTTTGTATTTAATGCATTTACAGAGATATTAACATTATAAGATGTAATGTCAATTTAGTTTACTGTACTGGAGAGGAAATGTCAAATAAAACATTTATTTTAATAATTTAATTAATTCAAAATTAAGTGCCTCCTTCTTCTATCATTAATTTCCATTCTACAATTTTTCAATGCTATTTTAATAAAAATCTTATTTTGCGAATATTTTTCATTTGCTGAAATGTCTTCGATTACTGTTGGAGGGCTAATGCTTCATCGCTAGTCTACAACCGCTATGGATCGGAAATTATCCTTGTTAACTTCCACAGAATGTTGAAATCTGACATTCACTTGCCTTGCTTGTGTTGTTGCATTTCTAGAGCTAAGTGATAAACAACTCCTATGTTTGGAAACATTTTGCCAGTCTTGCATAAAATTTATGGGCACATCATGCCTTTTCATGTTCTAAATTAAATTAAATAAGTTTCCGATTGAAACTGTGTTGAAATATTAAAATACAGGCATTTATTTTTAGTAGAGGTTTTTATTTTTAAGAGCCTACAGAAGAAGTTAGAGAAGAAACTAATAAAAATAGTTCTTGCTTTATAGAGCTATGGATTTTTACTTAACGTATTAAGCCTTCGGTGTTCCAGTGTTGGACATCTCCTTTTTTTTTCTACTCATCCTTATTATGCACCATCTTCATTGAGTTTCCGCAACACATTGAATGTCTTCTGACCATCTCATCTTAAGGTGACACACTTCTGAATCATCCTTCTTCTGAATCACTTTGTCCAGCAGCAACCTCATGTCCCACTATGTGGCCCGGAGTGAAATAATTGTTAAAAAAATGTATTAATGCAGATTTATAATAAAAATAATATAAAAACTTGATATTTTATTACGAAACTTTTAGTCAAACTTATTGCATTTTTTTTTTTTTTACATAAACACTGATGCCAAAATGTTTTTTTTTCTTTACAGAATGGCGAACATTTTCTGTGTACTCTCCTTGTGATAACCCAGAAACAGAAGGATGTTGGAGTCAGGAAGATGATGAGTTGACACTTCAGGTACAGCTTTATTTTTTATTATCAGTGAATGCGATTACAGGTAAGGCTGGATATTCACTTTAGAAGTTTGAAATTCGAGGTATTCCGTGATTTGATTGTGCTCTTTGAAGATGGATCTGACGGGTAATCTAAATGTAATATCAAGTGACATGGGATTTCGTCGTACACGCCATGTTAATTGCCTTAGTAAAAAGATTTTATAGAAAAGGACGACAATATATTTATTATCAATACAAAAATATCCGATGACAGCCGATCATTTCTTTTCTGCAGCTGATCGACAGTAAATGGCAAAATGCTTGTATATTATTTGAGGTCGAATTCCGTAACTAATTTTTTTTGATTTCCAAGACATTGAAAACTAATTTTATGACCGCGGCCTTTTCATTAATGCTTATATTTTCTAAACTATTGTAAATAATGTTCAACTTACAGTGAAACTCTCTTAATACGTTTTTCAAGGGACCAGCAAATAAAAACTTATTAGGCGTGAAAACATATTAACAGTGATTTCAAATTTCCTTTTCATATATTATTTACACTTTCTAATTTTGTATTTTAATTGAATTTTCCTTTATATAATTTGACAATTTAAGGACATCTTATTTTTAAAAAATTAAGCAGGTAAATATATATGTTACAGTGAATCTGTTTTTCTAGTGAGTCCATATATTCACTGGCATTTTAGAGAAATTATATACAAGGTCATTCTTATCATATCCAAGCAGATTTTCACCAATAGAAATGAATAAAATATTTTAACTAAAACAATTCCAGTGAATTTGTTTCCAAACTGTCATTTAAATAAAACTTGGCAGATTGTTCACGATCGCATGCACTTCTTGAAGCATAGACAATATACGGTGAAACCATTTTTATTTTGCACGCGAGCGCACGCATGAAAAGTATAAAGCCGGCACTTCACTTCGCAATTATTGTTTTATGAATTTAAGAATTTTATATACGTACGCATAACCAGCGTCGCCAACTCTATGTATTTTTACGTAGATCTACGTACTTTAAGCTTTTCCTGCAATCCTACAATCTTCAGTCCCAGAATCTACGTATTTTGTATGAATTAACAAAATTACAAATTGTACAATTTTACAAAATAACAGCTCATTAGGCTGAATGGGTATAATTTCCTTTTCATTCGTGAAAAAAAGCTAATAAATGTTCCGTTTCTTTCATACTACCGCAGACTCGCTTCGCCAACACAACACTTGCGTCATTTATTCCATTGAGCTGTGACTGTGTAAAACGAAATGTCTCGTCTCGAAGGGAGAAACTTACATAACCAAAGTGTAATCTAATCTGTAAACTTAATCTAAAAATAATAATGAGTGGTTTTGACTTCTATCTTCCGATGTTGTTCAGCTTTCTGCTCAATTTAATTGAACTCAATTATGGAGATAAGCAGTGACAGTGCTGAAGAGCGGAATGTTACTCCCACTAAAAAAGAAAGCTGCATTATGAACAAAAATATTCACACTTGTGGGAAACAGACAAAAAAATTTCGCTTCCCCTTTGAAGATGAGCAGAGACAAAGGCTGAAGAATTTAAGGTTTATAAACCCTGAGACATTGATGGACCCAAATACTAAACGTTCTGTACCATCTATAGTTCATTTGGGGCATATGTTTCCAAGTAATATTTATATCCTTAACTTCAAATATTTTATTAATGAGTTGAGTCTGCTACACTTTACTTAGTTTTCATTTAACTATCTTTACTTTAAAGATTATATCCAACAAACCTGACGGAGCTAGACCGGGAATGGCGAGTTCTTAGAAATAGAAGTCTCCCATTTCAAGAGGAACTGATAATTAAACCAGATGATTTTTGGCTTCATATATCTAAAATAAAGAGCGATTCGTCGTAACATTTCCTTTACTGGCCCAATTCGCTCACATTGCCACGTAGCAGTGCAAACGTCGAGCGTCTGTTTCTTATGAAAACAGACATCAGAAATAGACTTTCTACTGAAACTCTAATAGGCTTACTTTACACGAAAAGTGGCTTAAAAAGAAACCGCGAGCCTTCACAGGAACGCATTAAATATTTTAATAAATATATGTATAAATTTCATTAATTTACCTCAAACTAATAATGAAAAAAAATAACAACAAAACACTTGTTTTATTTAGTTTTACCTACCCTAACCTTTTCATTTCAATCAGAAAATAAGGACGTAGATCTACGAACTTTTTACAAGCAAAATTTAATAATTCTACGTAATTTTCTAATGTGGTCTACGCCTTTTTCAAAATCTGAGTTGGCAACACTATGCACAACCAAAATGATATCATTTGATAATAAGACAGATATAGGATACTTTTGGTTTAGATCCAGATTGAAATTGAACTAAGTACATAACTTCAATCAAGCGATGCGAGTTTCGTGAACAGAATTTTTATGAATTTTGCAGACACTGATTATTCTATACGGGTTTTGTTGCGGACGTTGATTATTCAGGACAGGATTTTTGCAGGCCAGATATATTTTTGATATTATATTTGAAAAAAATGTTCAAGGTATTTGGATTGTTGATATTTTAAATGCTTACTTATACCTAATGCCAAAAAGATTTTTTTATCCGTGAAAATCCTGCCCGGAATAATCACCAAACAGTACCTAAGTAATGTTTATCTAAACGAAACCAAATTCCATAATATTACAAATATGCATCCTGGCTCATATGTTCTATAATTGTTAGATGCCTGATAAATATTGTGCTCAAATCAAGTGAAACAAGTGGCTTAAATATAAGTGGAAAAAAACAAAGTTGATTGTTTTATTTCATTATTTATTTTAATATCTTTTATTGTGAGATCTATTTTTCATTTTCAGCAATAAATATAATTTTATTTTTCGAAAAAAAAAGATTTTTTTGTTCCCGCAGTCGTCAGATATCTAAAAAACCCGAGTGCGCGATTTTTCAGCCGACAACTTATTTCGAGATTCGTATTCGTTTTGCGGTGTCGCTGTCCTATTTTAATTTAGGAGTTAAAATAGGACCGCAAAATGAATAAAAATCGCCTAGTGAAGTGCCGGCTTTATACTTTCTTGCTTTAAGAGTTACGTGTACAAATTGATGGTTTCACCGATATATTGTCTATGCTTTGAGTAATGCGCGCATTCGTGAACAAAATATATTTTCACGGATAATGTGTAGTGAATCTGAGAATTCGTTGATTTACATGTTTTCACTGCCCAGACTCTGCCCGACCGGGAAAAGTACATTTCTACTAATAAAAGTATAGTCTCACTAAAAATGTAAATTCGCTGTAACATATACATTTGTAAAATATTACCTATAGTACCTGAGGAGTATAAAAACAACCAAAACAAAAAAAAAATTTAGCACTGTCAAAAAATATTTTATTAACAACCATACTAAAACGAAAGCATAAAATAACTTATGTAGATATGTACAAACCTTAATTTTAAAAGAAATTATATAAGTTAACTAAATTCTAAATCGTTAAGGCCGGCGCCAAACTATGCGTTTCTTCCGTCGCGTCAAATCTGCAACCGAATTTAGAGCCTGTCCGGATGACGTGTTTTACGCGCGAGTGAACTCGCGCGTTTCAATTTATATTGCGTCCAGATACCGCGTTTTACACGCGAGACCACTCGCACGTTTCAATTTATATTGCTCCAGATATGCAAATTATTGTTTTATTTCAGTAGATGTTGGCGCATAAGCAATGACTCCACAATTTTTAAAAACTCTGTTTTATATAAAAAAACCTGTCGAAAAAACTTTAGATATTCCAGACCCGAAGCCAATATTATAACTCCCTGATCTGTCAAAAGAGTGATTGTGTGCATCTCTATCATGGAATGCGCGTAGTAATGGACACAATAATGCCGCCCGAATATCTCAACTCGCGTGGGGCTTGCGCTTAAAACGAGCGAGTCGAGAGCCCCGCGCGTAGCGCGCGTTTTACTCGCGAGTGAGCAAATGCACGTCAGCTCGTCAGCACGTCAGCTCCAGTATCTCGAGAACGCGCAAGTGTCTACGCGCGAGTGCACTCGCGCGTAAAACGCATCATCTGGACAGGCTCTTAGCAGTCACATAGTATATTCCACAGCGGACCGCGGGAAGTACAAACACACGCGTAAAACGCGTCATCTGGACAGGCTCTTAGCAGTCACATAGTGTATTCCGCGGCGGACCGCACGGAATACAAAAACACGAGACGCGACGCACCGATTTTACGTTGACGGTACGTTCCGCGGGCGGGGAACCGAACAGAGGCCGAAGCGAGCGTCCGCCGACGGATTGATCGATGATCCGCGTAGTAGCGGCGTTCCGCGGCGTCAAAGACGAAACGGAAGATACACCTAGTGGATGCTGGCCTTAGAAAACAATAGGAGATATTACGTAATTAATATTGCCGATTGTTTCTTCGAAGAAAAACAACCAAAATGAAAACAGTTTCGTTTAGGCGACTATATAAAAAATTATCGTAAATAATTGCCGGATAAATTTATTTATTAAATATTATTTTATTGGCCTATTCAACATACTACAGGGGTTTTTCAGCGGCTAGAACATTTGTGACACCGCCAAAACCACTTAATTTTTATTGCGCCCATTTTTCATTTTTAGGAATGAACAAAATTTCGTCTTCCTAAAAACGTATTACGAAGATTTATTTGTATGAATAAATTGAGTTCGTCTATAAATATTTTCACTACTTACGCGAGAAACGAGAATAAGCGGGAAACGTATTAAGCCTAAAAAAATATGGGATTTGTATGGGACTTTTTCGGGACCGCAGAATTTAAACTTATTTAGCGGGAAAACTTATTAAAAGTGAATTTATTAAGCGAGTTTCACTGTATTAATTTTATATAAGAACAAAGGTTCTATCTAAGTTATCGTTCTAAATTATATGTAGATTAGAATGTATATGTACATTCTGATATAATTGAAAAGTAAAAACACACATTTTTAAAAAAAACGCTGAAATATGCATTTGCAGTGAATGTCCAGCCTTAAGCCCGTTAATTATAAATGCTAATTATTGTAAGACATCATTGTTAATAGGAATTCAAACCCCCAATTGACGGGGATTAAGAGATATAAAGGAGGTACCTCGTGGGCTGAGGCACACTAAATAACTTAGATATTAAAAATGATCAAATGCATTATTTATATAAACAAAAGTATTTTATATGTGGAGTAAAAATTTTTGCTAAATTTTGAATTATTTATTAACAATCATTTCCAGTGAAATTCTTTTTTATAAAAATTATATTTTCACAGTATCGGTGTAAGGCAGCAGATAGTTTATCCCAACTTTCTGGCTCATCGGCATCTTCGAGAGAGAGCGTTCTGCTGGCTGCAGCTGATGTCAGGAGGCGGCTGGCTGCTGCAGAGGAGCACGATGGAGCACACGCTTTTAGGAATGCTAAAGATCCTAGTGCTCAGGCACTTAAAGTAATTATCTATTTCAAATGAAATATGTAATAGGAAATTTACAGTTTAGTATTTGTGGTTGAGACACTTTCGACAACAAGCAAAAAGTAGAAAATACAAACACATTTAGTTAGTTCATCTTAGCTTAGTTCTCATCTCATTTTCTTTACCTTAGGAACTATGGAGTGAAAAGGAAGCCAGGGTGCGAGCGAGCTCTCCGTATGGACAGCTATCCGGCTGGAAGCTGCTGGGAGCCATAGTGAAGTGTGGGGACGATCTGCGCCAAGAGCTGTTGGCCTCTCAGCTGCTGCAGGCCTTGCAGACTGTTTGGGACCAGGAGCACGTGCCTCTGCGACTGCATCCCTGCAGGTGAATTATATTTGTTACTTGTGATGTGAATGACCTATTTATCATACAGCCCTGTATATAAAGTATAATATATTTTTGAGTAGATGTATCTATGTATTCAAATTTAAATGTACCACTTTGATTTTTTACAAGTTTCTGAACTTTTTTGATGTGGTGGTCGGTGGTTTGAGAGCGGTACCAAGACACCAGCAATTTAGTCCTATTTTCACAGCACAAGCGCTTAGCTTATTTTAAAAATAGTAAGAATATTGATGCGACTTTTTGAAAAGAAATAAAAAAAATTGACCGTAATTTGGGCACAAAACCAAATTAAGGAGAACACATATCAAATATTTACATATATAGATTTTTTTCTGAACCAAACATATTATATTTTTACATGGGGAAACGCTTAACTTCTTTGGGCTTACGGTATCATATATTATATATTGTTTGTCTAAAATATATTTACTGGTTATATTGTCTAATTGTGTTTGGTTAAATATGGTTAAATATAAAACAGTTTTACCGACCTCGTGCACATTTTGACCTCGACAAACAAACTTTTTAACAGCTATTGTCAAGTGAACAGCACGTATCTGAATATCATATATGATATCGTAGGCTCAAAGAGGTTAATATGGAAATATATTTTGCAGATTCACAGTAGATTTATTTTCAGTAAAGCCTTGCTAAAAATTTACCCTTATTTAATCAGGACTTATTTTGAAATACCAATGACCCAAGACTTACATATTTTCATGCCAACCATATTTTTTAACCATACTAATATATAGTATATACAATTATGTTTAGAGTGGTGTGCCTGTCCGATGACTCCGGACTCATTTCCCCACTGGTGAACACTGTCTCCTTGCATCAGATTAGGAGGCAATCGGGGCTGTCGTTGCGAGGATATTTGCTCCGGGAACACGGGCCTCCGACTGGCGAGAGATTCATGAGGGCGCAGACTTCTTTTGTAAGATCTGCTGCAGCATATGCGCTCGCATCCTATCTCCTTCAGCTGAAGGATAGGTGAGTGACATCCTATTTGAGTGTATAAAAATATCACGTTTATGTTTCAGTACAAAAAAAAATCAATTATAATTTGAACGACTTGTACAGACAATAAGCAGTCTGTGAGCACAGGCTGTAAGATTCACAAATGAGTCACCTTTAAAAATTAATAAGAATCTTGTTAATTGGAAATTCAAGGGACCGATAAAAAACATTTTGAATTATGCAAAACCCCGTTAATACGAAATTCAAGGTACAGAAAAAATTGCGACGGGATTGCGTAGTTTGCCAAAAAAGGTAAAATCCAATACAGTAAAACCCCGTTAATTCGAACCCCGATAATTCGAAATTCGCCATAATTCGAAAATTTTAAAATTTTTAAGTCCCAAATTATGAATTTCATGGGAAATTAACCCCGATAATTCGAGAACCCCGGTAATTCGTAATTCGAAATATTTTTTAGCCCCTTGCGCCGCAAATCAATACATTTTAGTACGCGTAATTCGATTTTTTTTTAAATTTGACGAAATTGAAAAAATATTTTGAGTTTTTTCGCAAGTGAGAACAACAAATATGTCAATATCGGGTACTTTGAAATGTCCCGATCTTTTTATTAGCTTAATAAACATTGCGTTTTCGAAATTATTTCTTGAAATATGAAAAACAGACATTTTTCACAAAATTAATGGCTTTTTCGTGAGTTTTACGATTCTTGGCGTATTTCGCAATCAATTCACGGCACCTTATGGAATGCCCCTTTTGTATACATATTGTGTCGCGATCCCTAAAATTGGGGAATCCTGTGTATGCTTTCTTCAGTTGGCTGCCTTGATATGCGCAGATAGTTTAGTTTGCGGCATTTACGCTAATCTTCATACCTAAACGTGTTTTAAATTGTTTTTTCATGTTTTTAAATTTGTCTTTAGTTCGATTTTTTTCTAATCACTGTGTTTGTGTTATTGAAATGTTTAATTTTCTTTGTAAGTTGTTATTAGTGACTTATCTTATTGTTTCACGCATTTATTGACAATAGTATTTCTAGTAACCGTGTATTGTTGGTTTGAGTCGGAAAAAGGGCGGAATCAAAAGTTATTTCGCAAGTGAGGACAGCAAATATGTCAAAATGCCGCGATCTTTGAATTAACATAATAAATGTTGCGTTTTCAAAGTGATTTCTTTAAGTATAAACATAAATTTAACGAAATTAACGGTTTTTCAAGAGTTTTACGATTTTTGGCGAATTTCACAATCGCACTGCGATTTTTTTTGTACCTAAAATTTCGAATTAACGGGGGCCCCTATAATTCGAAATTTATTTTGAATTAACGAGGTTATACTGTATTGACATATTTGTTGTTCTCACTTGTGAAAAAATTTTTTTTTTTCAATGTCAAATTTCAAAAAATATTTTAATTATGTGACCTAAAATGTTTTGATTTATGGGGGGATAAAAATTATTTTGATTTACGAAATACCGAGGTTTGTGAATTATTGGAATAAATCTACTATGAAATTAACATTTTGGGACCTGTGGATTTTAAAAATTTTGAATCATGGTGAATTTTGAATAATTGGAGTTTGAATTAACGGGGTTTTACTGTAGTAAGAGTATTAGCAGGTCTCAATTTATAACTGTCATCAGTAATTTGAATAATTTTATTGCTATTGACACCATTTAAAATGACTTGTATTTATGAAAGCTTTTTAGAATTAATGTGTTTGACATACTGGTAAATGTTCTTGATAATTTTTATATTGAGACAACTGAAAAAACAGTTTATATAAGTATGTTGTATATTGTTGTAATTGTTTTGTTTTCTTGCAGGCATAACGGGAATATACTATTGGACGTTGAAGGCCACTTAATACACATAGATTTTGCTTTCATCCTCTCTATCTCACCAAAGAATCTTGGTTTTGAAACATCGCCATTCAAGGTAAGCATTGAAAAGTTATTCGATTATAAGTTATTATATTATAATAATAAGTGCTTTTCAAAGTTTGAGTTTTGTACACGAGTATTCGAACATGGCTTTTTTTGGCAGCGAACACTGCTTATCTGCGTGATTACGGTAGTGATTATAGCAGTGAATTACTACTTAAATGGAATCTTCTCTGAACAAACTAGTGATGGGTCCGCTCTGTACTCACTACTACAATGTAGTACTACACTACATTGAAGTGCACACTTCGCACATTTTGATGTGTAGTGCACACTACAAACACCAAAGTTATTGAAAGTATAAACTTCAAATAGTACACTTCATTTCAAAGCGAACACTACAAAGTACATACACTTCAAAGTTATCGAAAGTATGAGAAACACATTTTAAATAGTGTATTTTTTACGTGAAATTTTTGGAAAGTTGATGTAGATATATGAAGAAATCTCTGGAAACTGAAACAACCCCCCCCCCCCATGGTTTGAAAAATTTTGGGAGCTATGAAGAAATTTTTGGGAAGTTGATGTAGCTAAACGGAGAAATCTTTGGAAATTGTAACAACCCCCCCCCCATGGTTTGAAAAATTTTGGGAGCTATGAAGAAATTTTTGGGAAGTTGATGTAGCTAAACGGAGAAATCTTTGGAAACTGTAACAACCCCCCCCCCCATGGTTTGAAAATTTTTTGGAATCGAACGAAGAAATCTGTCTGGCGACCTTTTTTTTTTTTTAGGTCGCCAAATGTTACTTTGGAGAAAATATCGTCATTTATTTGGGAAAAAAATACTTCATTTCATTTAAAAATTTACTTCACTATTACTTCATTTCATTACTTCACTTCATTATTATTACAATTACTTCATTACATTACTTCACTTCATTAATACTACAATTACTTCATT
>JADDOH010011030.1:0-15009 GCA_016648135.1 Agrypnia vestita | reverse complement strand
CGGAGGAGGAATTTTCCTAACCACTAGATAGATCACGACTGGCCAATTTTGAAAATATAAATTCTTAACAAAAAAAATAAATAAATAAAATATTAGCTTTCATGTAAATATACTTCCGAAGTTCTAAGTTCAACTTAAGTTTTCATCTAGTAGCTTAAAGCATAAAGTGTGTGCTTAAAAGTCCCAAAAGCTGTAATAAAGCTCAATTCGGTAGCTTAAAGTCTCAAGCTTTGGGCTTTTCGTAAAAACTTACATTATTAAACTTTATAGTTAGGTATTTAGCTTAGGTGTACAGGTAGTTACGTTACACTATGAGTTCCCTTGACGTAGTCAAAAATACATCTAATGTAGGTATATCCGCGGAAACTTACGAAACACTTGAGAATCCTTTTATATTCTTGGATTCAATGGAAGAAAGAACATTAAAATTCGCAAAAACTCATAACACCAGAAAATAGAGCCTCCACAATACGAGCCAAATTACCTGAAACCATTATATTCATGTAATTTATTTTGTAGAAGAAATATATACGAACGGTGGATGCTCACGTACCTACGTCTTGTAGATGAAACTTTAGGTTCGTGGAGAGGTTAATAATAATTGACTTTGATATTTGAAGAGGGTTTCTTTTCTCAGAAAAAATATTAACGGAGTAATTGATATCCCAATGATAAGACGCTTTTTTTGGTTGATGCGCAGTCATTAATATGGTCCTTGTGTACATCGGAAAAGAAGATTTACTTCTTTTTTCTGTCAAATTAGTGTAGGCAGGCATCCGTAGTAAAGTTCTACACTCATTTTTATTGAAAACAAATGAGATAAATCCATAAAAAATCAATGTATTGAAATTGAATGAATGAATTTAAAACGTAAGCATTATCAATGAAGTTATCGTTTTTGTTAATCCTATGATCTTTAATTGCTGAAATTCAAATAGAAATGCAAATATAAATTTATCTTTTACAACATGTAAAATAGAAGTAATTTTGTTTTAGCTAGTAAACGGCGCCATCTGATGGAGATATTTTAGTTACCGTCGTTTCGGCTGTAAGCGCCGTCTACCGTAGTAATCTGGTAGTGTTAGTAATGGACGTTGTTACTAGCTATTTATAAGAAAATATTTATTTTATCAGTTCATGTTTTGTTGTACATTGAACAAAATGTTTAAACCGAGGGAAGAACTTAATTACGAAGTTGAATAAGTCAATTAAAGATGAGTGTAAAAATAACTATTTATGTATAAGCTAATGATTTTTTCAAATTTTGCGTAATAATATTGTCAGCCCTGACTTAATGTAACTAATTAACATCCATGTACATGCTGGGAATACCCAAACAGTACTACCGTATTACCGTAACAATAGTGCGATGGTCGCTCAAAGGCACATTCCAATTTTCAGAATACAAATCTAGGCATATGTATACGCCAAAATTGATATTATGTGGAATACTATCTTGCCTGGCTCTCATTGGCCTTTTTATAAAGAGCAAGATGAATATATTATGGTAATAATTGTAAATTTCTTGATGCTTTCACTGATGTATTTGTTTGTATATTTTGTCAAAATGTTGTTTAATTGAAACAACAGGTACCGCAAAAATATTACAAACTTTTATTATTTCATTTTATGTATCGAGTTTTAAAAAAAAAGTTTGTAAGTTTTAAGTTTACTGAACATCCCAACTAAACCTAGAGGTAGAGGCAGAACCCAGCCACATGGTGGACAAATATTGAGAGGAAGATGGCAGCACAAGATGTTCCCATTGTGACAGCCCAGGACAGCAGATCCTGGCGCCATAGTACAAGGAAGCTCGACCCTGGATGAACCAGGGGCAGGGAGATGTATCGAGTTTTTCTACTAGATATTTTAAATTCCATACATTTTCTCCCATGTCATATAACTAGAGAAAGTGAAGTGGGATCCACCACAGACCCAGGGCAGTTTTATGAGCAATAGCTTCCATATCGGCCCTATATTTTGTATTGCTCTGGTTTACTTACTCGCTTTATTCTGCACGCAGGTAGATACTCTGGAACATGATCACTGGCCGTCAATACTCAAACACTGCTTTATCTGTGGTGATCGCTGGTTGTCACAACAAAGGCAAGCTAGTGTCTGCTGCCATGCATTATATAAGAAATCGATTGATCTCTACTCATTTCAATGAGATTTTTGATGTTCTTTATTGATGAATGATTTCAAATTAGTGTTGAAAGTAAATATATGTATAGCTTTGGAGCTAAGGACACACGATGTATCAATAGTTTTAGAAAACCTATTTTTTTTAAATTTTATATTTTCATCAAGTACCTACGGATGATCGGTATTATAAAAGCGGGCTATCTAAATACATACAAATTTCATGTTCAAAATTTAAAAATTCACTTTGTGGCACCATTTTATAAATAAAATTATGAAAAAATTGTTTTAACCACATTTAAATTTTTGTTTAAAAATTCTTTAACGAGCTATATACCTTCTTCAGGATAATGAATATACATAGAATTACATAGAAAAATTATTTTTACATAGTTAAAACATCAAGAAAATTTGAAATTCGAGCATTTGAGATGTCTTAAGAAAAATAATTATTCGGAATTTTCCAACCACCTAATAGAATCTAATTACTCTTTCGATTTAAATAACGGTTTCAAAATTTTACACATCAATACTAGAGGTTTTCATTTGGATAATCTAGAAATATTAGAAATTATGAAAAAGAAGGAGGAAATTAGGAAAAATTAGAAATAAAAATTAAAAATTGAAAACAACAGCCGTTTTAAAACCTTTTCCCACTATACTTACATTGTACCTATGAAATTTGTAATCATGCCTCCTCTAACTCCTTCCCACCATTAACATTAAAAAATAGTACATTCCTTTAAGAAGGGAGTATCGCTCCCGAAACATGTTGAATATTTAAAACAAAAATTTAATTGTGGTTAAAAAAAAGTTTCAATTATTTTAAATACAAATTTTGTTTGAACGGAATTAAAATAAAAATTCTTATTATTGTGAACAAATGTAGATAAACCTTTGACTAAAAATTTTAATCTCGTTTTTGTAAAATGTGAATAATGTAACATAGCTCACTATTGTTATTAGCGACTCGTATAAAAACGTTATCAGTCGGTATTGCTTTAGGTGCTAGAGTGAAGTCGTTCACTCGTTACTTCTCTTGGGACTAATTTAATTTATTACTGAGTGAAGATGCATGAGTTCAATTAATATTATAAATTTGATGTCGCTAAATTGCATTTCACTTCAATAACCGAAGATTGTGATGAAAAAAATCACACATAAATAACATTGAAACTTTCAGTGCTCATAATTCAAATGTATCCAAGTTTATAAATTTACAAGGCGAAGATAGTAAATTCGCAACAAATTCAACGAAACTCGAGAGTGGTACTCTTAAATTCGAAGATTCCGCAATATCCGTAATGTATAACACTCGAATATATGGAGCTGTAAATAACGCGGGGTTGAAGCGTAGTCCACCGCGCTAACGGAAGCGGTAACGGCCGTTAGCCGATAGAGCAATCGTTACCGACAAATCCGCTCCGCTGTGTAATTATTCGGAACGGATTGGATTCCGCATTGCATCTGCTGTACTTCTAATCCGGCCCGACTCCTGCACTTGCGCCCAATAATTTACGCTGCGACCTATCTCCGTGTCACGGGCTCTGGAGGACGTCACCCACTCATATCTAGATGTCGCCCCACTCGGCGGTGAATTAAACGTCAAAATACAGGAAGTATTGCGGAAATAGCGCGCGGCGTGTAAACACATAATTATCTTACAGCCGCTCTGCCTACGCATTCTACGTGTTTGGTCTATGCTGCTATAATAACCGTGCTTTGCTACAATAATAATGCTATAAGTGCCGAGGTAATAATAATAACAAAGTATCATCCGAAAAACAAAAGCTATGGATTTATTGTTTCGGAGGTAGATTTATAGAACTCCATAATCACACATATGGAAATAATAACATTCGTTTTTAAGTTCTGGGAGCACTATCAATCTACATATTTTACTTATAATTTATAGAAATAAACTTTGTTTACATCACTTTTTTATTGAAAAAAATCAACATGTTTCAGAGCCCATAGCCCCTTCGTCAGGATAAAAAATGTATACTAATATATAATATATAATTTTTTATACACCTTCCCCTCCTCCCGACATATTTTCGAAGCAAATCTGTACCGTTTGACTGATCGGACTCAAAATTTTGAAACTTATTCTTTAGGACACGGTAGGTAACATAGGATACATTTTCTCCCTCCCCTTTTACCTTTTCTCCTCCCCCTGATATATTTTCGATGCAAATCTGTACCATTCGAATAAAACTTTAGTTTCCCCCCACAAATTTATTTTCAACTTAATCCTTAACCCGTCCCTTAACGCCGGGTACGAACAGCTGGAATATAATATAATATATAATGTATACATTTGTTATCCTGACGAAGGGGCCATGGGCTCTGAATCATGTTGATTTTTTTTCAATAAAAAAGTGGTGCAAACAAAGTTTATTTCTATAAATTATAATTATAATGTCACCACAAAATAATTTTACTGTGTTTGAAGAAGAAGTAAATATTTTACATTCAACAACTTGTATTGATATGAAAAGTATTGAACAGAGGTACTATATGAGTTTAAGAAAAAAAATATAGATTTTTTGTATTTTTGAATGATTCTGAGAACAATTCTACTCAAACACTAATGAATGGTAATACTTATAAGGAATATGATAAATATAGCCTAATCTACGCAGACATTATATTTTAAATATTTATTGGTATAATTTCGCAAATACGTGAAAATATTTATCTCTGCATCAAGTCACTAAAAGAAAATTATTTAAGATTTTTTTTTATTTCTGTAGGTACACTGATATCTACAAAACTTTATCTATTGTAGTTATTTTGCCCTTCAAAATTCTTCGTATTTATTTAAGAGTTTTAAACACGAATATTAACAATGGAGGCACTTTTTTGTTATCCTGCTATAAAATGTATATAAAATAAAAATCTGCAATAACTACTTATAATAAATTTAATTTAAAAAATAAATAATTTTTAATTTACGATAGAAAAAGTTAGGCGAATTTAAAATATGGATTTTATCTTTGTATAAGTTAAGTGTTTAAATACTATTATTTAAACTATCCAAACAATAAAATAAACCTTAACTTACACTAAATAATTCCGTTACATTGCTTAACACACGTATATTTTCGTATTGCTATTGTAGAACAGGACGATAGTCTGAAAAATATATTGCGATTGAATAATGCATGGACGTGCTTATATGGTCTAACGTTAAGACACTTGCCTACTGATCAAGCAGTCGGGGTTTGAGACTCATCCCAGGAGGCCACTAAGTTAGTCCTACTTTCAAAGCATAGGCAAAAAATGAAAGAACTCTGAAATGAAAATTCCCTTATGACAAGTAAAAATAATATTTCTTCTCTCTCATCTGCGTCGCTCCCTCAAGGCTGAGGTTCGTGATATTCATTAACTAGGTGTTTTTGTGTTATGTTTACAGCAATTATACCTTGTGGTATTGTGGTAGTATTTATATCTAATTAACGATTTGAAAAAACTTTTTTTAAAGACATGGACCTAATAGTTAAAATATTAGTTATGAAAATAAATTACATAACGTTAATATAAATACTTAAATACACGGTTGTTAAGCTTATATCATTGAATAATTGTGTGAAAGAATGTGAAATTGTGTGAAAGAACTGAAATGTATGAATAAAGGAGCAAAATTGATTTATGCCATTCACTGTACGCGAATAACGTAGTATTAATGGCAATTAGCGAACAAGATGTATTTATTTATTTACGGGAAACTAACTATTTATTTATTTATCAGTGCAAATAAAAAATTGCAGCTTGCACATAAATATAAGATTGTACAGAAAATATCTTATAAGTTTCCACAGAATTAAAAAGTTATGTATTCATATTTAACAACAATAACTTAAATATAACACCTCCAAAAAAAAGGTTCAAGTTAAGAACAAACAAAATGAGTCAAAGAATTAAGGTAAAAGGGAAATCAAGAATGGGTAAGAAAGGTCAGATCTCATTTAGAAAAAGAGGAAGATAGCATAAAGATATGTGAGCAATACATCTGCATATACATATACGAGGTCTGCATGTAAGAAGGAAGCTGTATTAAAAAAAAGGTTTATGACAGGTGAATATCCAAGAGTTTTAAAATCAATTCAGAATTTAAGAAATCCGAATCGCCAAATTTAGTGTTGAAAAAATTAGACGAGCGATGTACAAAAGAGTTTTACCAGGAGTTACAATGTCAAAGGTAATGTTAAGGTCTCCATCGATCTATGTACGATCCGAGTACTTTTAGAGAGATGCGTTGCAGAGATGCTGGACTGTTAATTGTAGAATTGGCTAGTTTTTGAAGAAATATAACATGTGATGACTCCTCTTCTTCGCCTTTCAGCTCGATCCTACTCCTAACTGAGTTTACGCCTTGTTAGAGGCAAACAAGCTATCTATCTACGTCGGGTGAAGGCTCTACGGTTTTTAACGTAGTATTTCCAAACACCCTCGCCTTATTCAAGACCTCCCCAGTTCACGTTGTGTAATTTTTTGTTTCGAACTATAGGGGATGAATTGGTTTTGTGGTAACCCTGACGCAAGCTAAACTTAAATTAAATACTGGGGTATGAAGTTCGTGAATGTTCATGGAAACGCAAACAAAACTACCTAGCACGTCAATTAAGCCCTACGGTGCAATTGCTAAACATACTATGTTCCGTGGCCCTATATTATTTACCTATCATTCCTACGGACTGAAACCACTGCATCTGGTGTAGCTGCGCTTCCAGAGTGCGCGATCCTCTGCTTCCATGCCCTCTCCGCTCGATCCCCCATTGTCCTACCTGTATGGGATCGACCGCCATCCACTGGAAAGGTTAGTGACGTGCCGTTATCACATGCGCATGCACATATAGAGTACATAGATCCCCTGAAAGCCCTCGAGTCCTTCGTAGCCGCTCCTATGGATGATTCCGTCTTCGACGCCCTCGCTGATTAATAATTTTATCTTCCGCCGTTATCTCGCTGTGCTTATTCCTTACGATCTTTTATATTTACTCTGCATTATCTTTATATCAATTACATTGTTACGTTTATTTACTAGCCGGCCTAAGTTCCGTCACCTGTATCTGGCCCTATGTCTCATTCTAGTGGTACGTTGGGTTCTAATGGATAAGGGGTTTGTAGAAGGTATGTGTAAATGTATGTGTACGCGGAAAATGTGGTTGCTTTAAATTCGGCCCCTCCGTACCCAAAGGCTCATCGGTGACTGATCCCATCTTCCTTCTCCCGACACGAGTTCCGGATACGTTGACCTGAGCCTGGATGCGCCTTTTCATGTTGGGCCTCTTCTGTGCAAAGTACCGCACCATCCCTCGCGTCAGTGTCTGGCGTCCGGGCTCAGAGCCAGTTTGCCCCCCGAATTCCAACTCCTCCAGGTTAAACTAAGTTAAACTACGGTATATATACTGAAGCTACTGTAAAGATGGTCCCGGGCCACCTGTCAAGTCAAAAATATGCGAGTGGGGAAGGGGAGTTTCCTAGGCTCCCCAACCCTCGCCTGTGAGCAACTACAGCCCATTGGCCATTCGCGACACTACAGTGACTGCAATCACCCTCCCAGGTAGTACTTATTATAATCTGGTATGCATCAATACGTTCAATCCATTCCAGACGAGGGAAGACATCCGCACGGGTGTTGTGCCACCCGTGAAGAGCCCCCTCATACACTACGTACGAATAGATACATACTAATAAAATATAATATACATACATATACTTACATATACAATACATAAATAAATACTTGTAATGGTTGGTTGCCATGTGGTTTCACGAGGCCATGACCCCTCGTATTAGTAGATGGAAAGGTGGATCTGGACAGTAGGGATATGCCTAGCCCCTGGCCAGGGATGTCGGTGTATTTTCTCCAAATGGTGTACAGCTAGAATCCTGCCATCGATGATGATGGGATCTGCCTAATTTTCTCCGGCTGATGTGTAACTGGAACCCTGCCTTCACTGATGAAGATGATGTTGTCACTATCGAACATCACCTGATGATATTTATCTGAACCACCGCTAGTGATGATGATGATGATGATGATACTATCGTAACGTTTCCTGACGATATATATCTGAGACACCGCTAATGATGATGATGATACTATCGGAACGCCTCCTGACTATATATGACTGGGACACCGCTAATGATGATGATGATGATGATACTATTGGAACGTCTTCTGACGATATATAACTGGGACACTGCTAATGATGATGATGTTGATGATACTATCGAAACGCCTCCTGACGATATATAGCTGAACCACCGCTAGTGATGATGATGATGATGATGATACTATCGTAACGTCTCCTGACTATATATAGCCGAAACACCGCTAATGATGATGATGATACTATCGTAACGACTCCTGACGATATACAGCTGAAACACCGCTAATGATGATGATGATGATGATGATGCTATCGAAACGCCCCCTGACTATATATAACTGGGACACTGCTAATGATGATGATGATGATGATACTATTGAAACACCTCCTGACGATATATAACTGGGACACCGCTAATGATGTCGTTGATGATGATACCATCGAAACGCCTCCTGACTATATATAACTGGGACACCGCTATGATGATGTTGATGATGATACTATCGAAACGCCTCCTGACTATATATAACTGGGACCCTGCTAATGATGATGTTGATGAAGATACTATCGAAACGCCTCCAGACTATATACAACTGGGACGCTGCTAATGATGGTGATGATACTATCGGAACGCCTCCTGACGATATAAATCTGAAACACCGCTAATGATGATGATGATACTATCAGAACGCCTCCTGACTATATGTGACTGGAACACCGCTAATGAAGATGATGATGATGATACTATTGAAACGTCTCCTGACGATATACAACTGGGACACTGCTAATGATGGTGATGATACTATCGGAACGCCTCCTGACTATATATGACTGGGACACCGCTAATGAAGATGATGATGATGCTATTGAAACGTCTCCTGACAATATATAACTGGGACACTGCTGATGATGGTGATGATGATGATGCTATCGAAACGCCGCCTGACTATATATAACTGGGACGCGGCATATGAATAGACAAATAAATACCTAATTAATTAATGAATCATCAATTAAATAAATAAATAGAAATGAATAATTAAGTTCGGCGTCGAGCACACGGGCCGCGCGATCCCTGGAAGTTCACACACATGCAGAGAAGGGTTATTTGGCAAATTAATTCGCCCCTATTATGGTCAGTACGGATTCAACATGCAAACAACACCTGTGGAAAACATATGTAAAGTTTACGGTACAGTGGTTAGCTTTCACTGTCGGCGCTTCTTCCGTCTCTGTCTGGGGTGTCGAACCCGAGACCATTCTTCTTAATCGTGCGCCACCTTTATATATCGTTATAATCTCAAAACGGAAAGAGGATGACATGACTTACCCATCTGCCGCCGATTATATCCATTCCAGTGCATCGTAGTGTCACTTTATGTACCTCACTTTATACCTAAGGATTGCGAACACTTGCCTTGCACGCGCATACGATTCACAGGCCCCTAATTAACTATAGTTCGCGACCTAACCTTTGATCCTGCCATCACGCGTTTTTAAGTTTCCGTAGCTGGGGCTTAGTATCCAGCCTCTGTAACTATACGGTGTATATACTCTAACCAAACCGAAACTAGACATTATTTCCCTTTCTTTGAATTTATATTCCTCGGGATACCGGAATTAGACTCTAGCTCGACAATTGTAAGTATTCATATATCTTAATAATACTGCAACATAGTCCTTATTTCCGTCTTACGCATCCGTACTTCCCGGGTCACCGACACTAAACTCTAATCCTAATGATCATACTCTAAT
The DNA here is from genome assembly GCA_016648135.1 of Agrypnia vestita. Lineage (NCBI taxonomy): Eukaryota > Metazoa > Arthropoda > Insecta > Trichoptera > Phryganeidae > Agrypnia > Agrypnia vestita. The sequence goes on along the minus strand of JADDOH010011030.1, from coordinate 4,990 downwards.
GATTATACGCACCGATATTTTTCATAAAACCCGTTACCCGTCATTTTCCGATGTTACATATTCTTATATTTATCCGAAATACCGGGATTAAGCTTTTAATCTAGGATTCCATCCATTTATAAGTTTTAACAAACCCATGAAGCAACCACTTGTCCACTTGTTGTTGTTAAAGAATTGATTGCTTCTATAATAAAACCCCACTAGTCTACATCTTTATAAGGTCAATACATATTACTTTTAGGGTCCGCCGATTTAGTTTTATTCTTAATATTATTATTATTATTATTATTATTATTATTATTATTATTATTATTATTATTAATTAATTACACGGCTTAATAGCCTTTTACAACAGGTTTATACATAATTAAAATACAACAAACGATTAAATGTAAAAGAAAAATAAAGGGTATAAATGTAAAAAAGTATATATACATAGTTTAAAAATAATGAGGTTAGACATGTATGTAAAAAAAGGCATATATGCAAAAGTGTAAAGTAGCAGGTTTATACATAATTAAAATACAACAAACGATTAAATGTAAAAGAAAAATAAAGGGTATAAATGTAAAAAGTATATATATACATAGTTTAAACATAATGAGGTTAGACATATATGTAAAAAAGTATATATGCAAAAGTGTAAAGTAGCAGGTTTATACATAATTAAAATACAACAAACGATTAAATGTAAAAGAAAAATAAAGGGTATAAATGTAAAAAAAGTATATATATACATAGTTTAAACATAATGAGGTTAGAAATATATGTAAAAAAAGTATATATGCAAAAAGTGTAAAGTAGCAGGTTTATACATAATTAAAATACAACAAACGATTAAATGTAAAAGAAAAATAAAGGGTATAAATGTAAAAAAAGTATATATACATAGTTTAAACATAATGAGGCTAGACATATATGTAAAAAAGTATATATGCAAAAAAGTGTAAAGTAGTGATCTCAGAAATTTTTACTCACCGATAATATAGCAATATTAAATTTGAATAGCCAGCTATATATATAAAAAATTTAAGACATTATAAAAAAATTTAATATTTTGAAAAGAAATGATCATATAATGATTTTTTAAATTTTGAGAGAGATAGATTTAAAATGTCGACATATGTAGGTAGTTCATGCCAAGTTTGTGCATTGATAATAAAATTATTTTATTCTTAATATAATTTCATTATCATCTCGAATATTTGATATCCACTCTCCGGCAAATTTTAATATAGTTTAAATCATTTTAATATAATTTATCATTTTAATATAGTTTAGGAATAACGGGATTCTATAATTTCTACAAGTATAAACAACCCCAATCTTACCAAATCCATTTTATGTAGTGAAAGACGCGGGATTTATATTCTTCCTAAAATGTAAAATGAACCCGGTCTAGATGAAACATCCTTATTTAGTTTCAGGACAACGAGGTTTACGCGTTCCACGAGGAATATGATATAACCCGATCTAAACGAAGGTAATTTTATATAATTTTAGGACAGCGGAACTTACAAGTTTCATAAAGTATATCGTGAAGCCAATCTAGGCGGAGACACTACGTATATTTTAAACAAGTAAGAGTTTAAATTTTACCATCAAGCCTAATACACCGCAAGAATGTCCTAGGCATCGTAAACAAAATAGCGGTCAAAGCTGTAGTGTTTCTATGTTCACACGTTTTAGCTCAAAACGAATACTATAATTTTCACATTTATAATACAAGACGCGAATTTCTAAACGAATCATTTTAAAATAGTTCTGATTGAAATCTACATGTTTCATATTTATTAAATGAAGGCGCGAATTCTAAACGAAACACTAACATTGCTCAAAAACGGGACCCTATATTTATATATGCTTAAAATGAAACGCGAATTCCCGAACGATAGCATTTTATATAACTAAATGTAACTAAATCTTATATAGTTTATAAATAAGAAGACCCGGCCCCAGGCGGTTTTTATATATTTTCAATATAACGAGGCCCTATAACATCTTTATAAGTATAATACAACCCCGGTCTATCGAAACAATGTACTAGAAGTTTTTATATGTTTGAATACATGATATACGTTTTTTTTTTTATACGCGTTTTTATACGCGAGATTTACGTTTTCGTACAATACGAATTACCCCAAATTATACAACCGCGAAGTTTACATCACTCCTAAAGTATAACCAGAACTAATTGAAACATTTTTTCATAGTTTAAGTCCGCGAGGCAAATATCTTTCATAAAATATAAAATAACCAGAATCAAATTAAACATATTTTTTTTACCTTATAGACTTTCCCCCACGCGCGTAATAATCCCGGCCACATGAAACGTTTTTATATGTTTTAATAGCGCGGGACCTATGTTTTCCTATATAATATAAGATAACCCGGGCCGAACGGAAGCAATTTTATATACTTTATAAAATAGTGAAACTTGTACTTCTGTAAAACCGTAAATAAACCCCGACCCCCACGAGATTATTTTATATAATTTTTTTTGAATAATGAAATTTCATACATCTGTAAAATTGTAAATAAGTCCCGATTCTCGCGAGATTATTTTATATAATTTTCTAGAATAATGGAATTTTATACACCTGTAAAATTGTAAATAAGTCCCGATTCTCACGAGATTATTTTATATAATTTTCTAGAGTAATGGAATTTATACATCTGTGAAATTGTAAATAAACCCCGATTCTCACGGAATTACTCTATATAATTTTAAACGAAATGAAAATCTAGATTATTATGGGCTGAACCTGATACCCCGCGAGATCAGCTATATATTTTTCACTAGACGTATTTTTAATCCCAGAATTTATTCGCTATAATTTTAACGGACTCTTACTATTAAACATAAACAAAAAAAAATATTAAAATAAACTAAATATTCTTTCGATAACTAAAATAAACCCGGTCTAATCGAAACATTTCATATAACGAAATATTATATGCCTTACAAATGTAAAAATTAAAATGAGACCTCGCGTATTTAGCAAAGATAGGTATTTTATAAGACTTATTTAAAATCGAATCTGTTAGCAACAACTCCTTTATCTTTTAACAACTTCCCGCGTGTTTAGCATAAAATAGGTATCTTTATAACGCACAGCTAGTTTCCAGAGATCCGCCAATACTATACTTAGTAAAACGAAAATTTAACTAAATTTGAACTCTACCGTTTCCTGAAATTCTGCGAATATTATTCTGTGAACCTAGTAAGACGACAAAAATAATTAACTTTATAAAACATAGTGATCTCCGAAGTTCCGATATGCCAGATTAATTACCTTTATAAAATAAAATCAATCCCGTACTCTGAGTTAAAACCCTTTTAACAGGACCTCGCGTATTTAGCATAAGATAGGTATTTTTACAAGATTTATTAACAATTTCCCGCGTGTTTAGCATAAAATAGGTATCTTTATAACGCACAGCTAGTTTCCGGAGATCTGCAAATATCAGTTCTATATATGCCGGACTAATCAACTTAATAAAGCGCAGTAATTTCCGAAGTTCTAATATGCCAAATTAATTACCCTTTATAAAATAAAATCAAACCCGTACCCCCCTTTTCTTTTAACGTGAGCAATAAACAATGTCGAAGAGTATATTTACCCGTACACAACTTTCACTTGAAATCAAACTATAATTTTCAACCACTGGGACACTCTAAGTCGACGGTAACTTTCACTCAAAAAAACAACCGACGCGGATTTCACACTCCCGTAGACGTTCACACCAACTGCCTGAATTCTGCTGTGTCTTGACATTTTAAAACCCCCCTAGTGGGAAAAGGTCCTAAGTCGTGTGTTTCCAGGATTTTCAATATTCTACTTCCCTTGAAACCTAAATCTTTGTTCCTAAGATTCAATTTGGCAAAAAAAAACCATATCTCCCCTCGGATATGTCAGTTGATCCCACCTTCTGTTGCCGTCTCTGTCTCCGTCCCTGTGCCCGTTTTGGGACGGACTTGGTGGCTTCAGACGGTTTGAACTCGCTTCACAAGCGCGATAATTAATTTTTAATATTTAATTTCTAAGTTCAGTCCATATTGTCGTTTGATCAACCGTAACCACAATCTATCGGGTACTCCCCTAATCATAGTTGATGTTTCTTCATTATCTACCATTATCATGTCCCGTTCCCTCGTATTTTCACTCGTCTTTATCGGAAATTTAACGATCCTTGGCTGCTATATCATTGTATCAATTTCCCTACACTCAACATGTACACACTGCATACCTAGATAAAACAATCGTTCAAAGGTACTATACCTAATTTTAAATTAATTTTGGGCGATCTTTCTCGTGGATCATCCAATGAATCCTGTCTTTTGCCCGCGGCTCTCCGCGCACAGGGACGTATTAGTTCCCTCCGTTGCGGAATTTAAACATAATTTGTAACCATTTATTTTTATTTTTATTGGCAGTAAGATTGATCCACAAAATAACTATGTTACATAGACAGTGAATATTCTCGAACAATATAATACTGGAAGAGTACTATTCGCTATAACACAATAAACTATTAATTTAAGTTAAATTAAATTTTTAAATTCAGTGGAAGATTTTTAAGATCGTTTTGCTTTTAATTTTTTTCCCAAAACAAAATAAATAAACAAATAAATAAACACACAGATACACACTCACACAACCCACTATTGGACATGTTTTTATTATTCTTTTATCGATTGTATGTATGTGTTTTCGCGTAATTGGCCCAAACTCTGTGCATCAATTATTGTCTTTTCTTCAAAGATTGATTAATTATATGGCTGTAAGAAACCCAATAAATGAAACCAAATAAAACAAATAAGTAAATAAACCTCCAGTGCCGCAGGCAAGGCGCCGGATTAATTCAGTGCTCATTTATTGCCAAGGCACTGGACGCCTCCGCTGATAACTAAATACCGCTCACCATGTTCTTAGAGGTGTGTTGAAAGATTGCTAGTATCTGTCGAATCGGTCTCAAGTAGTTGTCT